>OX451216.1:53387905-53668787 GCA_949628195.1 Phasia obesa
TTTTACGTTTTTTTTTAATTTTTTTCGGCTTTAATGATTCTGTTTTGCCTTTTTTTGTCAAATAAATATTAGAGTGTGACAGGTAGATCGCAAGGAGTGCATACAGATCTCGGGGGATCAATAACCCCCTGCGAGGGGCGATTTTTGTTTGTTTTTAGATTGGTAGGGTTTTTCTGCTTTGATTTGTATTAGAGACCTTAATAGAAAGCAATACGCATAGAGGTAGCCAATGGACCCACAGGGTACCTACTGACAAATAGGAGCAGTTAAAATGATGAAATATTTTTTTTTTGTAAGGATTTCTTTTTGCTTTAGTCTGACCATTCTAACTCAATATATTGGAGAAAGGTCCAAAATTAAACAAAAAAATTTCAATCAAATTTTTAAGTAACATATTTTTTTAAATGCGTTTGATTTTTTTTTTTTAAATGCGATTGATTTAAAATAGATGAGATCTTTGTTTAAAACCTAGGTGCATTAAACACATAGACATCATCAGGATACCGGGTAAAAACTGCCAAAAATAAAATACACACGTTTATAGGTAAACGTTTTTTTTTTGAAGCCAGTATAGCTACATGGCTACACGACCACCGTTGTGGATGTCGTCAACTTAGGCTAATTTCTATTTTATTCAACAAAAGAAAATGTCACAAATTACATTATTATTGTAAATTACAAATTCATATACAAACAAAAAGTTTTGGAGGAGATATTTAAAAGTTTTTGAAAAAGTTATTTAATTTTATAAAAGCAAAATAAGTATTTCTACAACAATGTCAGAGTTTACGATGTAGCGTCGGCTTCAATATCATTAAGTAGCTGACAACACGGCGACAATTGTAGCAAACGGAATTTGTTTTCATTGTCTTCTATTTCTTTAACTCATGAATAATGATTTTTTCTTATACGACTTTATTTAAATAAAGAGTCAACAATATGGATAATGCTGTACACGTCTGTATAAATAAAATCACCGTGGTGAAGGGTAGAAGATTCGGCACGGCCGAATATAGCACTTTTACTTGTTTAATAATAAAATATATATGAAGTTCGTTATAATATACATATAATTTTTTTATTATTGAAATATTTATTTTAATAATTCATAAAATAATACGATACTATCGATAGTATCAATAGTTTTTTAACTAACTATAGAAAGTATCGAAGATGTTGACTATCGATAGTTTGCCGTCTCTAATTTGTATTTATATTGTTCAAATTTTATGGATGCACGCATTTGTTTACATTTTAAGCTTTATAATTATAACTTCGAATAAGAGAACAAAACTAATTTTAATAATACTTAAGTATGTGTGCTCCACCCCTTTCAGTTACCCACTTTCATCGCTCTATCTAAGTAAGAGTTGCAGCGAAAAAAATTGCACAATATAAAAAGCGACAAGTAATACCCACCAAATTTTAAGACTCTTACTTCTATAGTGCTTCAGTAATTTTTAACAATACGATCGACAATCGCTATATTAGTCAAAATCATTTGTTGCTTGCAGTAGCAACTGCAGGATTTACTAACAACTTTTTAACGATAGACAGACAACAATATATTTCTTTCTACACAAATTACTAACATGTAACATTTCTGTCCAAAAAAGCAAAAGGAAAAGAACAAATAGGAATAGGAATAGAGAATACAATGAATTATTTTTATTAAATTTTATTATTAAAGTCGGTATGGAGTTATTGTGTAGACTTTTATATACAGGGTGTCTTCCCGGAAGGTATACTACTCGCAGTAATTTCATTGTAATCGTGGCTGTATGTGATGTGGCACCGTCTTGTTGATACCACATGTTAATCAAGCCCAAAGCATGTAAATAGTTGTGCTGTTAAAAAGTTTTCAATCATATCACAATATCGCTACATTCACAGTTACCGCTACGCCGTTTTTATTTTCAAAGAAAGATTCCTCCTGACCAAATTGCACACCAGACTGTCATTTTTAATAGATGCTGTAGGTGACTGTTGAATAATTTGAGGGTTTTCCATTACGCAGAACCGACTATTCTTTTTATTCACAATCCATTCAAATGAAAATGTGCCTCGTCACTAATTATGATTTTTTCATGAAAATCGAAAATTAATTTTGATGAAATGTTTTAACGATTAAAACACGTTCGTTTATCGAATATTTTTCCATAATAAATTTTCCATATGTCTACTTCATGACTGCCAAATATCAACTTTCAAGACAAATGTTTACCAAAATGGCAACCAAAAAAACTAGTATACCTTCCCGGCAGACACTCTGTATTTAAAACAATAAATAAAAATAAAACAACTATTTGCGTACTGTATAGAAAGAATTAATTTACGTTGACAAAAATTTCAATAAAATAAAATGTGAATTTATTTTGTCTTAATTTATAGTAAATATGTACAATGTGAAAAAATATAACGTAGTTTATTTGTTAGTGTTTTGTTGCAGGTTTAATATTCTGTAATATTATTCTATTAACATGCATACTTCTCATTATGTTTTGTAGAATTTTATTACTTATAGAGTATTTTTGGCTTCTCTAAAATTAGAAAAAAGGTTTCCTGATGATCTGGCTTGAGCAATCAGTGAAATACGTATAGGAACTAGCTCTTTTTCCCACACAAATAAATTAAATTTTTATATAAAATGTTATGGGCAATTAGCATAATATTAAATAATTAGTATATAAATTCCTCAAAAAAAATTATAAAAAATATAAAAATTTATGTTATATATTATTTTCACGCACATCTATAATTCTGAGTAAGCAGACAAGTGTTTTTTTTTTCAAAAATTTGCTAAAAGTGAAAGTCATATTAAAAAAATTACAGCTTATCTGAGACTTTTTTCTCTTTCATAATTTTATAAAGATGACCATTAAAATTTTTCAAATTATCACAAAAAATTGTAGTTTTAGTGAAAGTGATTGCATTACGTCTAAAATGTTAATGTAGCAAAAAATGATTAATGTTTTACTATTATTTTGATGAAATTTTCATTACTGCCAATAGATAATAATCTTCTATATATATAAAGCAAAAATGTCTGTGTTTGCATGTTTGTTTGTCGAAAAGCTATAGCTTTTCAGTGAACTGCTCTTTACGGCTGGTTAAATAGGGTACTTATTTTTTTGATATTCGATGTGGGCGTGACACCGCCCATACAAAGTAAATATTTATCATCGTGTTGCTTGGTAACACTAATACGTAGCTCTTTCAAATTTTTTAAACTTTGTAATAATAGTTTTTTAACCTTTGTAATAACATACATAGTTTAGCGAAACACAGACAGAATAGTGGGCGTGGTACTTCCCATTAAAAATAAAAAATGATCGTGTACATAGAAAACTATATTAGATATGGTCTAAAAAGTAGTTACAAGTAACCTCCATAACCATGCGTATACTCTGGAAAAGCATAGGCTGAAAAGGGTACCACCGATATAAAGTAGAAAAAATATTATCCTGTATCTAGAGAACTGCAGTAATTAGCGCCTTGGAGTTTTGCATCAGCAACCTTATAATTAAGATACATTGTGTAAACCAACACAGACTAGATAGGAATGGCGGTCGTGGCAACTCCTATACAAAGTGAAAAATATTATCGTCTACCTACAGAACTACAATAGGTAGAGTCTTGAAACTTTGCACAAGTACTCCTCGTAATAATGTGTGTAGATTAGCAAAATATAGGAATTAGGATAGTGGGAGTGGTACTTCCCATAAAAAGTAAAAAATTATCGTGTTAATACGTATTGTCTATAAAAAACAGATTGGATGGAAACAGTGGGCGTCGCACAGTGGAAAATTTTAGTCCTTATCAGATCAAAAATCTGTAACTTTTTTGTTCTTAGACGTAGGGTTCTGATATTTTGCAAGAATAATCTTAAATATATTTGCTATTATTCTATAAAATATGAGCAAAATTAATCAAAACTTATTTCAGAATAAAGGTAAGAAGTTTATTTTTTGCATGTAGAAATGACTTGTATATGTATTTGGTACAAAATAGTAACTTTACTTTAAATAAATATTTTTATTACATTAACATTTTTATTATGTAACATTTTTTATGTTTTTAATTTATGTGATGTCATTTTAACCCACACCTAACTTATTATAAATTTGCACTTTTACTATTTTTTTACTGGGTTTTGATTACATATTCGAAGTATATTGTTTACAATAACTAAATAATACAATAAAAAGAAACTTAGAAAACATTCTGTTAGGTATAGTGTAACTTTAAATATTTAAATAATACTTTACATTTTCTTCTTAAAAATCGCTATATTGTGGTTATTTCATCAGTTTAAGCTTATCTTCATCTCTGGCGGATGGTTTTCTTATACTTGTTAGATATGTATCAGAGGTATAAAGAAGTCTATTGAAAACATCTTCGTTAGTGGCTGATCGCGAACATTTTCGATAACATTTATGTAAACGATAATTTTTGTAGTCTTTATTGCGTGACTCTCGTGCGTCTTCGGACAACTGACCAATAGGCAATACTGCAAAATGTTTTATAATGTTTTCCCCATGTATCAATATTTTGTGGACAGATGATGGCATATGATACCAGTTGTATTTTGTTATACACAATCTTGCTATTTCCATTGCGTATTCGCCAAATTTTCCAGGGTCTATTATTAAATCAGACGATAAAGCTTGAAGAATGATGTGAAAACTTTTTATTAATTCTTCATCTACTCCAGTTATATCAGCAGATCGCGAAAAATTAAAAAAAAAACATCTTCTAGCGGTATTACCATCATTGCTGTTACCACTTCCTTGTCTTGGCTTATCAATAATTAATCCCAATTAGTTATTTTTTTTAATTTAGCAAAAAAATGAGATAACAATGCAAAGCTACTTTAACAAAAATCAGTTGTTCAATTATCTAAATAACTGATTTTTTTAAAGTTATTGAATGTAACTTGTGTTTAGGCACAAATACATCATTACATCATTCAGGAGCTAAAATTTGAAATGTTTTTACTAAAACCTGATCCGTTATTTATAAAATGGGAATCTACATCAAATCACTTTTCCAATAAGGTATATAACTCCTTAATTGTAACGTGAATTATATTAAAAATATGCTTCGAAGTAATTTTTTATTTTTATAGTAATAAATCCTTGTCGTAAAAAGATGTGAATACGGTCCTTACTTCCGAGTATTACTATTGACCGAACATCAAATATTTTACTCATATTATTACCGCAAGGCTCTGTTCTTTCTCCTACCCTGTTTCTTATTTTTCTAAATGACCTTCTCTGTCAAACTTCCAACCCTATCTACTATTTTGCAGATGATAGCAGCATTTGCCATTCGTATTCATGCTGCAGACGGCCGAGCCTTTTAGAGATTGGGGCCAAGCGGCAAAACATGAATGATACGCTCAATCACGATCTCGTAACAATATCTAATTGGGGCCGGGCAAATAGAGTCGACTTTAACGCCCGTAAGACTCAATGTTGTATGCTAACGCACCGGCGCACTGTGGTCAATATTTTGAGATAGCGGCCAAAACTCCTTTTGGTTTTTGTTCTCCGATTTTAAAGTTATTATACTCATATGAAAGTAGACAGTAGTAAACCTCGGGAGCCAAAAAATTAGAACTCTATTTCAACTATTTCACTGAGAACAGGGTGGTCCAAAATGGGCTTTTTCAGAATTTAGTAAATTTATGATATTTTTAGTTAATTTTTAAAGTTTAAATGATCATAACTTTTTTGTTTTTCAAGATTTTTGGACGAAATAATTGAAATAATTGAAGCTCTACTGTTTTCAGAACAATTTAAATATTTTTTTTAAAAAAGGTCAAATTTCTCGAAAATTTCCTACTTCATAGAGCACAACTCCTGTGAGTCAAGCTGAGTCAAAACACAAATTTACTATTTTGTAGTCCTAACTCTCCCCTACATTCCTATATATACATGTCCATGCATCGGGACTGCACTTTTTGAGCTACAGCAATTTTTCTGACCCAAGGTAAGATATTCGGTACAAATGCACGTCATATTTTTTGAGAAGTTATTTGTATGTGAAAGTGGATATTATGCATATATTTTGATGCAATTTTGTACAAGAGTTCTTATTGACCAAAAAAATAATTCTGTTGAAATTATGAGAAGTTGGCCCATATTTGGACCTAGTCCACATAGAAGGGTGTATCAAAATTTTGACAAAAATGACAATAGAACTCTCAAATTATGTGGTATCTGGCAATTCATTTGGAAAAGGTAAAAAATGATTTTATTGCCATCTAATATTACACAACTTAAATACCTGAAAATTGCAAATAAATTTATAACTAATGGAAATAACTGGTAAAACCAACTACCTGTTATATTATTGCCAGTACCTGTTAACTCTAAATTTATGTGGTATCTAGCAATTCATTTGGAAAAGGTAAAAAATGATTTTATTGCCATCTAATATTACATAACTTAAATACCTGAAAATTGCAAATAAATTTAAAACCAATGGAAATAACTGGTAAAACCAAGTACCTGTTATATTATGTTTCAAAGAGGTAAAAAAGATCATGTTGAAACTTCGAGCAATAGTATATTAATCCATGCATTCATTTTTTTTCTTCATTATTGTTTAAACAATGGCTAAATTCAGTTATAGTGTTCTATCTGATATATATTTTGAACGGAAAGATGAAAACGACATTATTTTACATATAATGAATAATCCATTCTTCAAAATATGCGACAAACAAGAAATTAAAATTCATAACTTAAAAATAAAAAACTTTTTAAATACTTTAAGAAAACGGTACAATCAATATTCCAGAAACAAGAAATTGTTTTACTCACGCAACCAAGAATGGCTAAGAAATAAACTTATTTTTAAAAAGCCATCAGTAACTACCACGGAAACTGGAAAAGGTGGTCGACCAGCAAAGCCAATTGATAATTGTAGTGAAAGATCACGAAGACGCAAGCTTAAACATATCAATGAAGAAGTTTCTTGTAGCATCATAAAGGATTCATTTCTGCATCAAATTCAACCATCGAAAACTAAAATGAGTAAAATTGCTATCATTGAAAAAATAGTGGAAGCAAGCCCCAGACGCACAAAAAGGATTTTAGAAAGTATGCCGACACCAACTGAAGAAAATAAATTTACTCCAGAAGAAGCATTTGCACTATTTTTGGATTTGAAAATGACTAAAAACCAATATACAGAATTGCGGAAGCGAACCAATGAAAAAAATTGTGGAATTTTTCCATCATATCGAGATATAGTTTCTGCCAAAAAAGATTGCTTACCTTCACCAACTGCTATTAGTGTAACTTCAAGTTCAGCAGAAATAAAATTGCAGGATCTTCTTGAACACACTGCAGAACGATTACTAAAGACATTTGATGCTGATTATTTAAAGAAGTTTAAAAATTGCAGCATGACTTTAATTTCTAAATGGGGATGTGATGGGTCCTCTGGCCAGAAACAATACAAACAATGTAATGCGGAAAATTCATCAGATGCCAATTTATTCATGATTTCTTTCGTTCCATTACGTTTAACAAAAACTTATATTGCTTCAGAGCCGTCAACTAGTAGAGCTGCAGAGATAGATGTATGGAAGAATGAAATTCCCTCGTCAACAAAATTTTGTAGACCAATAAAGTTTGCTTACAAAAAAGAAACTAAAGATGTCATAACTGAAGAAGTTGGCAAAATAAGAGATGAAATTAAAGAACTTCAACCAGTGATATTTGAATTTAATGACCAATGCATCGAAGTTAACTTTAAAATGTCACTTACAATGATCGATGGAAAAGTTGCACAAGCTTTAACCGAAACAAAGTCTTCGTCAAGCTGCACCATATGCCAAAAAACAACAAGTCAATTGAGCCAACCACCAACACAAGACGATAGTTTTAATGAAGCATATGAATTTGGAATGTCACCTCTTCATGCTAGAATTCGTTTTATGGAGCATATTCTTAAATTGGGATACGATTTGGAATTTGGCCCGTTAGGCGAAACAGTGAGAAACAACAAAGAAAATTTGGAAAAAAGAAAGCAAAAAAAAAAGATATTCAAGAAAAATACCGTGAGATAGGCCTTATAATTGACCAGCCAAAGCAAGGAGAAGGAAATTCTAATGATGGAAACACAGCAAGGAGATTTTTTTCCGATCCAGAAACTGCAGCTTCTATAACTGGAGTAGATTATGATTTAATACGACGATTCCAAATCATATTAGAAGTTATAGCATGTAGCAAAAAGATAGATGCAAAAAAATTTGGTCAGTATGCTAATGAGACAGCAACACTTTATAACCAAAAATATTCTTGGAGACATATGCCAACCACAGTTCACAAAATTTTGTTCCATGGGGAACAAATAATTCAGCACAATATGCTTCCAATTGGAGATCTCTCAGAAGAAGCGCAAGAAAAAAGGAACAAAGACTACAGATTCTTTCGCGAGCACAATACAAGAAAAATTTCCAGATATTGTACTAATGAAGATCTAATTAATATTTTGTTGTGCACATCAGACCCATATATGTCCAGTATTCGACAAAAATGGAAATCAACCTCATTGGAGTTAGATAAAGAAGCTAAACAACTACTGCAAAATGAAAATCAAAGCTATTTGGAAGAAATTTTTACTAATATTGTTTAATTAATACTAGTTTAAAGATTATAATTTGTTTCTAATTTTAGTATAAATTTTTATTAATACACAATTATTAAAAAAAAAAAAAATATTATAAAACTTTTTCCATTTCCTGATGATGCTACCCAATGGTGTAGCGAAATATCGAATATAAAAATAAAAGTAAATTGAAATATTTTTATAAAAAGACCTAGAGCATAAAAACTTAATTATAAAATTTTTATTAATACATTTAAATAAAATATATGTGCACTTTAAATCAATAGTAAAAGTTTACTTAAAATTTTATCGATGTTGTGTTCTGTATATAATATATCCAAATGGTATTGATATTGTTGGGAATTTCAGTATTATTTTTCAGTTAGAGTTAGCTTTCTTCCAAAAAAAAAACAACCTTTGGCCCCTGTGAATATTGAGACTAAATAAATGTCAGGGGCCAAATGTTGGCATTTTCTGACACAAATTAAGTTTAAGAATAATAAATAAGTATTGGTTGCAAAATACGATTGAAGAAAATAAGAAATTATAAAAAAAATACCTATTTAAAATGTCAAAATATTCAACTTTTACATGGAAACTCAACAAAAAATTAAAATGCATTTTTAACTCCACATTACTTACGTTCCTATCAGTCGATTTTTACGTTTGAACACGCAAATTGAAGCTTAAAGTCCCTCCTATTAAACAAAAAAAATCGCGTAAAAAAATACCAATCCGGTCAAAAGTTATAGAGTTTTGACCGCTATCTCGCGAAATTGAGCACTGTGCGGCGTTCGGCCGATAATGGTGCTACATCTGTAATTATGGGTGGTATAAGTATTAAGGAATCAGAAGCTCTTGATGTTCTTGGCATGAAAATCCAGTGTGACGCTCGATGGACTAAGCACATTTTTCAAGTCTCAAAAGAAGCTTTCAAGTGTCTCGGTTTTCTCAAACGGTGTAAAACATATTTCACCTCATCCGATCTCCTTACTATTTATACCACTTACATCCGGCCAAAAATGGAATACAACTCTCATGTATGAGCCGGTGCTCCAAAGTCTATTTTGGAACTACTAGACCGCGTGCAGGAGAGGGCGAAGAAGCTCATAGGTGACAGTAGGGTATCCAACTCTATTGACCCTCTTGAACATTGACGCAATGTGAGTTGTGTTTCGCTGTTTTATCGCTACTACAATGGAATGTGCTCTGATGAGATTACGGAACTAGTTTCCGATATCCGCACGTTTTCGCGCACAACACGCTTTTCATTAAGAGCTCATCCATTTGTGGTCCATTGGCCAGTGAATCGCACAATGCATTACAGAGAAAATTCATTTTTTAGCCGTACAGTTCGCTTGTGGAATCATCTTCCTACAGAGGTCTTTCCTGTCAACTACAATGTTGGAAAATTCAAATCGAATGTCCACAAACATACATTACATTTCTTCCAAATGTTTATTGTACTTTTTTTTGAATGGGTAAATTATAAAGACAAATATAAATTATTAACTAAAAATTTTAAGCAATTTAATTTAGAGACACATCATAAATATCGAAAAAATTGTCAGTAATTTGCCGACTAAAATTTGCTTGCTAATTATATATTTCAATACTGCTTGTGGGCGTTCTGACCATATTTTGTTCGATTCTGATTTGAAAGTAATCCACAACAAATTTTAAGACACTCGCATATTTACTTCATATAAAGAAACCCATCCCTGAATAAAATTCTAAAAATTGTTGTAAAGCTCTGTAAAAGGTGTTTTAAATATTTTAATAACAATGCAATTCCACAAAGTAAAAATACAGATCAAATACAAATTTTATTCAATTGGCTCCCTGGCAGTAAGTAATTGATATTTTGTCATTATTTTAAAACAGCGTCATCTGTTGCGCAAACATTTTTAAAATATTCCACTTTAAAAAATAAAACATGCCTTAAAGTATGCAGTACCTTTAGTTCGGTAAAAAAATCGGCGTGCTTTTATTGCTTTTTCTCCACTTTCTCTTGAAAATAAGTTTTTTTTTTTCGGAAAAAAGTATTCTATATTAGAATGAGGGTATTAAAGTACCTCCTAACAAAATTTTGTTAAAATTCATGCAGTAGTTTTTACGTGATGCGGACACACACAGACAGACAGGACAGGAAATGAGTTACTGTTTTATTATATGTTTGTATATATGTATGTAGATGAAAATATGGTTTTTAAGAGTTTCACAACCTTTTCATAAATGTATAGAATTTTTGTAATAAAGTTTATTAAGGCATTCTCAAAGGATGGATAATGTGCAATGTCCGCTTTGAATATTTATTTTTTAAAAGTCAACAAAAAGCTTAAATTGATCTTTTGTTTTATATGCATGTCCTTGCTTATTTATGGAGGCTTGTATTTTAATTCAGAGCACTATACACTGGTTGCATAAGAATTTCTATGAAACATTTTAAAAAACTCCGAAAGCAGGAATGAAGAATGATGTTGACGACAATTAAAAAGTAGAGTAAAATAAAAGGAAGGAACAAGTAAAACAGAACACAAAAGTCGATAAAACACTAAAAGAAGAAGTACATTTTGTTAAAAAAAACTTAAGATAAATGCAGAGCAATTTTCTGGCACCACGTTATGGTTGAGAGCAAAGTAAAACAAAAGAATTATAGTTTAGCCCTCTAGTATTAAAATGTTTTAGCTTAAGAGAGCAGTGTTCTACACACGGTATCCGGAGGCTTTACTTTGGGGTAACAGCAATTAAAAGTGGCAATTAATAGAAATTTAAAATTAGCTTTCCTTTATTAAATTAAAAAAAAAATAAAAGTAGACAAAATTGTATTCTGTAATCGTTCTAAAATTGTATTTTCCGTACATAAGGGGTAAAAACGTAACCCTATTTTTTTCGCTGCAAAGTCTGTCCGTCTGTCAGAGCCTTTTACCTCTGGATTCATTATAGTTAGAGTCTTGAAAATTTCACAGAAGTTTTATAACCGTTGCCGCTATAGCAAGAAATACTAAAACTTATAGGGTGTTCCGATAGCGACGTGTTATTCAAGTATATGTGTTAATTTCTTGAACTGTAGGAGGCATACACTTAAAATTTACCAACATTAATTAAAACTTAGTTCGCTATATAAACAGGTATACAAAAATCAACCTAAAATTAAAAGGTGTTCCGATAGTGACGTGATTTTCATGTATAGGGCCTAAGTTTTAAACCAAAATAGGTATACTCTTGAAATTTTCAGAGAAGGGTATACCTGTGACCGCTATAGCAACAAATACTAAAACTTATAGGGTGTTCCGAAAGTGACGTGGTAAATACGATTAGGTCTGTATTTCTTAAGCTGCAAACACTTAAAATTTGCAGACAGTAACTAAAATTATGTTCGCTTTATAAACAAGTTTACAAAATTTAACCTAAATATTAAAGGGTGTTCCGATAGTGACATGATTTGCATGTATATGGCCTAAGTTTTAAGCGATAATAGGTAGAATCTTGAAATTTTTACAGGAGGAGAATTACTATGGCCACTATAACAAATAGTAAAAATTAAAGGGTGTTCCGACAGTGACGTAATATGCATAAATATGGCCTAATTTTTTAACCATAATAGGTAGACTCTTGAAATTTCCACAGATGGGGTGTACTATGACACCTATAAAAAATAATAAATATTAATGGGTTTTCGGGCAGTGGTGTGATTTTCATGTATAACGCCGTATTTCTTGAACCGTAATAGGTAGGCTGTTAAAATTTTGTACAGAAGTGACTTATTTATTACTTTTTTTATCGTAATATCTGTGGCAATTAGGAATAAGTGCTTAAGTTGACTTAAGCAAAAATTAAGTTACCGACACATTTAAAATTTCCGGACTTCAAAAAACCCATGTGCAAAGTTTCAATTATTTTGTACGATTTTTCAAGAAGTTATAGCGAAATGACTTTTTGCTTATTTTTTTCAATACCTAATCGCATTTGGAAAAAAGCTTTAAGAACTAAAAGCTGTTTTTCCAAATCATAAAAACTTATTTCACAACTTATTAATTGCAACGCCTGACTACTTTTGCTAGATATAAGATATTTTTCCAAATCATACGTTTGACTCCCATAGGTAAAGTTTAAAGATAAGTTATTTTTTTTCTTAATTTATTTTAAAGTTTAAAATTGCTCTCCTACAAAACATAAAAATCAGACTTAAGCACTTTTTCCTTATTGCCACAGATATGTAGAATCTTAATATATTTATAGAAAGGGAATTTCCATGGTCGCTATAACAAATAATCAAATTAAAGGGCGTTCCGACAGTGATATGATTTTTACGTAAATAGCCTTATTTTATAAACCGTAATAGGCAGACTCTTGAAATGTTTACAGTTGATGTGTTACTTCGGCCGCTACAACAATTATGAAAAAATTAAGGGTATCCATTAGTGACATTAGCCAAACTAGAATAGATAAACAAAAAAAAAAAAAAAAAAAGAGAGAGATACTTGGATACAAGCGTGGTAACTTAAGCTCGATAACTGCTTTAGTGACCGTTACAAAAAAATGCCTGCAGAATATGCTTGTATGTATGGAGGCCAACACACATGGTATGGAGCGGAAAAATTAATTATCGAAAATGAAAAATATACATTTATGTATATAAACGAAGAATTATTTATTCTAATTAATTTTTGATGTTTATAGATAGTATATTATATACATCTACGACTACTAACAAAATTTTTGAGTTTGTTTTATGAAACACCAAGTCTAAATTTTGGACACAAACTCACATACATTAATATGAATACATGATATTAAAAATATTTCTATCCGTTATTAAGCTCAAACATTTGCCAAAGCCCTTATATTATAAATTTTTGGCCTTTGAGCCGGTCAATTCCTACCTAGCAAAAAAATAAGTTTTTATTTACTTTTTCACAATATTAGTTTTATTGTTGACAAGCGTACCTTTAATGAATACAAAATTTTTTTTTGGTGCACTACTTGCAATTTATAAAAATTTTATGCCATCATTGTGACAATTTTAACTTTGGCGATGTTTCGTAAAGAACGTCGTTGTAAATAATTCTTTCTTCATTTCGTTACAAACAACTTCATTTCAGATCTATTAATTTGTTTTATATCTAGTATTTCGTATAATAAAAAATTCATAAAAAAAGATAATGAGTATTAAAATAATCCGGAAGAAGAAACTCGCTAATGAAAACCGTACATAAAAAAATTTTATTTTTACAACAATGTCTGTTTAACATTTCGTTCCATCTATTAATACATCTTTTTAATTTCTACAGAAATGTCGATTGAACATTTCTCATAAAAAATACTGCAACTACTATTGAAGCACGTACATACATACAAAAAGATAAATTGTGATTCAACCAACTGTACAGTTAATAAAGAGCCACAAGTTATCGATTTATCAAGTATTTTGTTTAATTAAATTTTCTACTTTTTTTTTATTTCTTAGTTTTTCTCTAATCCACTTTATTTATATATTTATATACATATTTTTTGTACATTACTCCAGTTATTTTAAACAATTAAAATCTTGCAAGATTAAATTAGTTAAATATTTTTTAAAATTTTTAAGATGGCGACCGATTTAACAGCTGTCAAATTATTTATTCTCAGATTGGTTTGGCAATTCATCATGAATAGACTCAAGCCTAAACAGTAAGGCGTAGATTCGTCGAATGGGCCCAAAACGAGATTACCGTTTTTCCCGATTTTCATAAGCGAATTTTGATTAGCGATGAAGTGCACTTCTGGTTGAATGGCTACGTCAACAAACAAAACTGCCGCATTTGGAGTGAAGGTAATCCTCAAGTGTATGTCGAAACACCGTAACATCTAGGAAAACTGACTGTTTGGTGCGCTTTATGGGCTGGTGGAATTATTGGTCCGTACTTTTTCAAAAACGATGGTGGCCAGAACGTTACAGTCAATGGTGATGGGTATAGAGCCATGATTACTAACTTTTTCATTCCTGAATTGAATAACCATGATGTCCAGGAGATGTGGTTTCAACAAGACGGCGCAACATGTCACACAGCTCGTGCCACAGTAGATTTATTGAAAGACACGTTTGGTGACCGCCTAATTTCACGTTTTGGACCTCCAAGACTTTGTGATTTAACACCGCTAGACTACTTTCTGTGGGGCTATATAAAGTCATTGGTCTATGCGGATAAGCCAAAACCTTTGACCATTTGGAAGACAACATTCGCCGTGTTATTGCCGATATACGGCCACAAATGTTGGAATAAGTCATCGAAAATTGGACGTCCAGATTGGACTATATCCGCGCCAGCCGTGGCGGTCATATGCCAGAAATCATATTTAAAAGATTATCTTTCGGATAAATAAAATGCATGTCAATAGAATAATCCATCGTTGTTTTATTGCAACTTAAGGTTCTACACCTCTATAACAAACACCCTTTATAACTTATTGTTAATATTATTTGTTAATTTTTATACTGCGCTTGAAATAAAGCAAAACACCTGCCATTATGTCAGTAGTTCTGTTAAATAAGATAAAGTCTTGTTGTTCTGTAATATTCTTAAATAAATTTAATTTAATATATTAGGTACAACATTTCGACTTGAAACGTTAAATCATCTGGACAGAATGGTTGAGAGCAATTTTATTTTTAAATCCTTGTTTTTCACTAATTTTAATAGGTTTTAGAAATAAGGAACCAATCATCTATTTTTGCAGACGATCAATGTTTTTTCTTCACGGTTTTTTCTGTAACCAATCTAACGTGTAAAAACAGAATTCAGTGTAATCTTTAATATATGAACATCTAACAAAATCACATGCAGCCTTTTTTTATGCAGTAGAAAACAGTGTCGATTTTGTTGTTGCACTAAGTAAATACTCAAGAATTGTGCGATATCTTGAAATTTCAGTTAATTTATATTACGAATTTAACGAAAACATGAAAAACAACATCACTTTAGTATTTAATATTCTTTGTTGCAATTTTATGCTATTCAAATGGAATATTACAAACAAGGGAGTTGTCAAACTAAAAGGAAACTATAGAAATAACAGCGAACTATAAAAATGTAAATCTCTTCCAAGTATATTTTATTTTTCTTGATTATTTTTTATGCTCGCTTTAAAATCCTTTTTGTAGGGGTGGTTGTTTCTATAAGCAGTCATGTTTTAAATTAATGAATGGATAAACAAAAACAACTTTTAATAATATTTTTGATAAATGTTTTAATTTATATTAGTTTGTATTTGCTTGTGTTTCTTCATTAAACTTTGCAAAATATTTTTTTTATTGCTACTAAATTTTGACTATTAATTTATTTTTAGTATTCAGTCGACAGCTTTCCGAGTTGAATTGTTTTTTCCCCAAGCTTTTTATAAAATTGTTAAATTATTTTATTTAAAAATAGCCTTTTGATATGAACTATATTCTCTTCATTATACTTTTTTTATATGTTTTATTTTTAAACTAAAACTAATTTATGTTGAGCAAAATATAAGAAACACATAAATTTGTATTCATGCTGACAAGTGCAGTTTATTTTGCTTCTTTGCTTTATGGTAACTATTTCAATGTGCATGACATCTATTTCATCTCAAGTTTTTTATGTTTTGTACTTCTTTAATTTATTTTCAGAAATCTAGAGCACAACTCAAATCTCTGGTATATTTCTATTCAAGACTGAATTATAAAATCATTTGTTTTGTTTTATTTTATTTTTGTAGCTTTAAATGTTAGTTTTCATTTAAATTTGATTTTAAGTTGAATTAATTCAGAGTTATGTATATTACATCAAGCATTTATATTGTCAAAATTAAAAATACTATAGTGAAACTTTTTTGTTTTTAGTTTTTTAAATTTTATTTTTGTATCTTTAAATATAATCAAACAAACAGCAAGTGTTCACACCTTAAAACTAAATCATACTAAATTATGTCTAGCTGATATCATCATGTTGGATTTATTTTTCTAGGATTCGGCCAAAACAGCAATATCCCCCTTTTGTATTCGAATTTAGCTATGGTCATTTAGGACGTTATGGCCTGCAGGCTTGGATGTGTTTAGAGGTGCTTTACATATGTATGTTTCGTTCGATCATTGTTGATGTTCGAGTTTTTAACATACCAGGGAGAGCCTGTCATCATTCTCGAAATTCACATTTGGCGCCTTTAATATATTTTTAAGTTTTAAGCTGAGGCAATGCCTCATAACTGAATCCCAGAATAATCTGAGAAACGAATTTTTGAGTAGAAGTTTGCAATCTCAGCTGAAAGTAGAGCTTCTGCCAATAAGCCAGTCAATTTGGACTGCTTTCAACTTAATTTTTATTAACTTTAATTCTATATACATATATCGTATACCGAGGTTTTTGACTGTCGAAGGTTGAGTTGTCATTAGATTATTTATGCGAATAGGGGTCATGAGTCATGAGGTCATGAGTCATGTGAACGCGATATGAGTGCAGTTTTTTTGCGGTAATTATTGGTAACAATAAAAATAATTTTTTATATACATATATAAAAACAGCGAACAGACTGATCCAAAATGAATTACCTGGTGTTTGGCTAAAATTAAAATTCTTGGTAAATTTAAATTTTTAACTGACTATAAATTTTATATTTAAAAAAATTTTAGTTCAAAATAAATTTATTATAATTATACAATTTATAACCTATAAGAACTAAAAACCTAAAGTTTTTGGTTCTTTGAAAAATTTTAAACTGATTTTCTAAAGGTCCAAATTGTCTTAAATTGCATTTAAAAATTAAAATTTACTAAGAATATTTTAATTTAAACAAAACACTGACAGACTAATGGAAGTTTGACCAAATTACACACTTCTCTAAATGAGTAATATATAATTTTAAAAGGGGACAAAAAAATTATCAAATTTTTTCCCTGCTCTACAATGTTCAACTGAGCCACACATCCAGTCAAACTGGGCAAAAATATTAAAGAGTTCGAATTTTAAATTAGCATTGAGAACAGCTATGAATACCGAAATATCTTCGGCTTCCTCCTAGATGTGGAAGGAAAAGAATGGAATAAAAATCATCTGGCTTTATCTGCCTATCCGATTACAACACCGCAATATAAGGAAAGGATTAGAGTGTGTCTTTGATAACAGATAATAGTAACGAATTTTAAAATTTTCTCCTAATATTATATTTTTCTTGTATACAATAATGTAGAAGAGGTAGTCTGCTAACAAACAAAAAAATATTTAGCTCAATATCTTTCTGATGTGCAAAACTAAGTACTTTTAAATATGAGTACATATTTCCATGTTTATCACACTTCTATCAGTTTATCATACTGATTTATGTTATGTTATGCTACTGTTATATTAACAGTGGAATTTTTTAAATTTAAAATCGTCTAGTTTTTAACTCAGAGAAGATATAATCATTAATTTTTCTCTATAACTAAGAGAAAAAATTCCACAAAATTTGCAAAAAATTGTACTTCTTATTTAAAAAAAAAAAAAACTCGCGCACTTTAATACATAATTTATAGATTAAGATATCACTTTCTAGGTGTTATCTTAAATAAAGAAATTCATTTAGTGATTCAAAACTGTAGACGTTTTCCAGTTTTTAAAAAGGGCTCATTTTACTGACACAGATATCTAAGCACATAACATGAATGGTATTGGGAAATTATAAAATTAAACTTTTGCCTATCGAATATATATCATTTTTCTAACTGCAAAAAATGATGACGATGACCTTGATAAAATTAGGGAGCCTAAATAAATAGTAATATATTTCGTAAGAAACATCTGCTGTACCGACTACATCTTGAAAATGGCAAACACTAGAGCAAACACCGAACGTGTACCATTAGCTTATCGTTGATGCACACTGTACACAAACCTATATTAACCTGATTACATAACAAATGATCAGAAGATTATAATTGTAAAACATAATAAAAATGTCACCGTGTTGTCATTTAGATGCATGCTCAAAGAATGACCACGTAAATGATAACCAAAATGAAGACGTAAATAGTCTCTGGGTGCGTATGATAAATAATTAATTGCAGGAAAATATTTTTCATACGTTCCAATGTGCATTTCCTGTTTGATGTGTTAAAGCATGTAAAACAAACTTAACAAATTTTTTTCAATTAAAATAAGAATTTGTGAAAAGAAAAAATAAACTACAATGAACTATTAATTACACGCTCTATGACATATTGTTAGATTTCATACAAAAAGTAAAAAATAATTGAACTCTATATCACTTTTTTATTTCGAATTTTATTTTTTTTATTGTACGATTTTAAAATAGTTTTTTCTGTATTCAAACATCAAATGCTTAATTGTTTCAACAACTTTGTCATATGCTTTTGGTTGAATGAACTTTTATTTAATTATTTTTATTATTTTTTGTATCATTTGTAAGTTTTCACACAAAAAATTTTTGTCAGATAAATGTGAAAATATTTGACCAATGGCAAAGTTGTTAAAAAGCATACTCTATAAACATGCAAGCAATTGATATGCTTGCCCTTATTTAAGTATAAATAGTTTTGTTTTTAATATATTTTTTTTAAACAATGAATTTTATCAATACAACATTACAGCACTTTAAATTGATTAATTCGACCATGTCAAGGAACATAAAATATCTGCGAGTAAAATCAATTGAGTGTCTGCAGATTGATTTCTAATTAGGAGTTTAATAATTGGAAGCCTAGGTTCCGACATTTTTTCTTCAAATCTTAGCATTTGTGTCAGATTGCTAAATTAAGATGCTAAATTAATGTTTTTCGAACCTAGTAATTCTAAATGTGAAAAATTTAAGCCTCTATTTATATTAAGAAAGGAATAAAATTATATACGACTATAATAATATAAAATTAGGTAATTTCAAGCTAAAATTGCAACTAATCTTATTTAGATACATTTGTATAACTTTCTGCTCTTGGAAAATATTTTTGTACAATACTATAGTATTATTTTAAAAAATACGCTAATTTAAAAAAAAAGTAAGAGTGCTACATTCGAGCATGACCAATCTTATATACCCTTCTCCACAGTGATGGTCAATATTCCCTTAGTCTGTTATGTTTACCAATTTCATAATAATATACATTCCGTTTTTACTTTTATGATATTCAACTTCATTATTACATACATATATAATATAAAGATATAGACAATTTTTTTTATTTTATCGAAATTTTTTTGTAAAAGTTTTTTGTAAATATTTTTGTTAAAATTTTATAGAAAATTTTGAAAATTTGTAGTAAATTTTTTTGTAAAAACTTTATGGAAAATTTTTTCTACAAATTTTATAGAAAATTTTTTCTATAAATTTCATAGAATATTTTTTCTACAAATTTTATAGAATTTTTTTTTTTCTACAAATATTATAGAAAATTTTTTCTACAAATATTATAGAAAATTTTTTCTACAAATTTTATAGAATATTTTTTCTACAAATATTATAGAAAATTTTTTCTACAAATTTTATAGAAAATTTTTTCTACAAACGTTATAGAAATTTTTTTCTTCACATTTTATAGAAATTTTTTTCTTCACATTTTATAGAAAAATTTTCTACAAATTTTATAGACAATTTTTTTCTACAAATTTTATAGACAATTTTTTTCTACAAATTTTATAGAAATTTTTTTCTACAAATTTTATAGAAAATTGTTTCTACAAATTTTATAGAAAATTTTTTCTACAAATTTTATAGAAAATTTTTTCGACAAATTTTATAGAAAATTTTTTCGACAAATTTTATAGAAAACTTTTTCGACAAATTTTATAGAAAACTTTTTCGACAAATTTTATATAAAATTTTTTCGACAAATTTTATAGAAAATTTTATCGACAAATTTTACAGAAAATTTTTTCGACAAATTTTACAGAAAATTTTTTCGACAAATTTTATAGAAAATTTTTTCGACAAATTTTATAGAAAATTTTTTCGACAAATTTTATAGAAAATTTTTTCGACAAATTTTATAGAAAATTTTTTTCTACAAATTTTATAGAGAATTTTTTTTCTACAAATTTTATAGAGAATTTTTTTTCTACAAATTTTATAGAATATTTTTTCTACAAATTTTATAGAAAATTTTTTATACAAATTTTATAGAAAATTTTGTCTACAAATTTTATAGAAAATTTTTCTACAAATTTTATAGAAAATTTTTTCTACAAATTTTATAGAAAATTTTTTCTACAAATTTTATAGAAAATTTTTTCTACAAATTTTATAGATAAATTTTTCTACAAATTTTATAGATAAATTTTTCTACAAATTATATAGACAATTTTAAAAAAAAAAATTTATACAAAATTTTTTATAAAAATTTTATAATCAAATTTTTCTAAAAATTTTATAAAAAATTTTTTCTAAAAATTTTATAAAAAATTTTGTCTAAAAATTTTATAAAAAATGTTTTCTAAAAAATTCATAGAAAAACTACATAGAAAATTTTTTCTAAAAATTTTATAGAAAATTTATAAATTAGAAAAATTTTATGGAATTTTTTTTTACAACTTTTATAGAAAATATTTTCTAAAAATTTTATAGAATTTTGGCTTTAAATTGTATAGAAAATTTTTATGTTTAACACTAAAACAATTGTTTTCTTTATTCAAGCTTAAGGTCACATATGATATGAAAATTCTGTTTATTTATACATTTTGCGATATTTCGCTATCCTTCGCCATCATCAGGAATCAGCAATAAGTATTAATATATAAAACATTACGTAGAGTATTATTTTTTATGCATTAAACAATAACAAAAGATTAACACTTACAATCAGTAACAATAACAAAATACAAAAATCACAACCACTTGTTTTTACATTTAATACTGTTTGGTTTTATTTATCAAATTGCGATAAATTTGAGGACAATTTTCTACATCTGTTTAAAGCTCATTCATTCGTCTTTATTTGTATTTACAAAATGTAGTATTTCCCTATATGGCCATATGATCGCTGCATATTCTGAATTCGATTAATCGCAATACACTGCTTTCTAATTCAGGTTGCTGGTTACAACAAATCCATCTTGGTATTTTAAATTTTTCAAAGCACTTCAATGAGGATGCGTATTTAAATCGACGCTTCTCTTATGTAAAATGCGCCTTTTGAGTCCCAATCAACTCCCTATTACAAAAATTCATATAATCATGCGGCATCTGTTATTATTTGACATTTAATTACTTTTACATTCAATGCCGAATTTACAACAGAGGAACGTTGCAACCATAAAACGATTGGCATTCCTTATATTTGTCACCACTGATTAAATAATTAAAACGAATTCCCTTTAAACAAAAAGCTGTGCAAAAGGAGAAAAATTTTAAAATTTATAACATTTTTAAAGATGAAGAAGTTTATTGTGCAGAAAACACATTGTATTCTGTTGGGAAGTCACTTGGTTAGTATGAGTAACGGCTGCATGCAAAATGACCCTATGAAATATCGCCCAAAAACAAAAATGAAAAATTTCCGAATGACTAATCACCCTAAAGAAATGAAAGATTGCCCAAAAAAGAAAAATGGAAATTTGGACCAAAAATTGTGAAAAATAGCCAAATATAAATTAATTATCGCCCAATTTTATTTATAGTTTTCTTATTAAATAAAAAATATAAAAATGTCAACAGTTTTAGGGCATTGATATTGGTTTAATTTGTCGAGGAATTTTTCAGCTTGCAACTTCTGTATGTAATCTTTGATCAGAATCCAAGAAAGCTGTGACAACTGCTGCACTCTGAATATCCGTGGTCACGGTCGCTACAAACGTTGCTAAATTAAATCGTTGTTTTAAATTAAATTAACCATTGATTGAATTCATCGAGCAAGCTTTGAGCAGAAGTTGTATGTAGTCTATGATAACAGTCTGTAAGGAAGCGTTTTGGTACCAAGTTAAATATATTGTTTCTTATGTACGCAAATAAATATTGTATGCGTTCATTAAAATAAATATGAAAGGAAATATATGTGAATAACAAAAATAATAAAGGTACAAATAGTTTGCTAATATGAGTTGAAATTAATATTTAAATTTATAAATTAATTATTGTTTTTTTATTATTAATTATTAAACGATTTTCCATATATTGTAAAAATTGTTTTCCTGCGGCGCCTAACTCTAAAGTTTAACAATAAACACATTAATAACAATAATTATATATTTCAACTCATACTAGTAACTTATTTATAACAACATAACTAGAAATATTTACTAGTATAAAAGAAACAAAGCAGCTTATACTTTTTCGGTAGAACAATTTACTTAAATAATCAGAAAGTTTTTGAAAACTGCCACTGGTACAACCTTATAGGTGATGTCAATACATTTTCTGTAAATTAATCAGTTTTTTTGGAAAAGCAGAGACAGAAGCTAAGTTGCTTATTTTTCCAGTTTAAATCCTGATAAATTTTTAATGTTAACACTTCTGCGGTTTAAGGTAAACTTTATAACTTCTTATTATTAGTGATAATTTTTTATTAAAAATATATCGCTTTTAAGATAAACCATTGTTTTTTCACTCTTACTATCAAAAATATGTGATCTTTCATTAAAACGTTTTTTTTTTCATTATGAGAAATCGCCCAAAAATATAAAAATGAATTAGTCTCCAAAAATGACGAAAAAACACTCAAAATTTTTGGGTTACTTTTCATATGAAATATTACCCAATTGTGTATGAAGATTTCTTGGGCAATTTTTCATTTATGCTTTTGGTCGATTTTTCATAGGGTCATTTTGCATGCAGCCATGAGCAACATATCGTGTATATGCTGATATTTAGATAGACGATATTAAATACTGTATACAATTTTTACATGTGCCGTTACTGCTTCTACAATTACCCCTTTTATAGAATAACAAGCCTTTAGAAAACCTCATGTAGAAAAGGCAAAACAAATTCAAATTTCTTAAAAGCGAAATCGTAGTAACAAAGGCGGTACATAACATTACATAATCTTGCCAAAAGCATAATGTCTGGCCACGTTGGAACTTTTATATGTCCCTAAGGCTTTACATATGTTTACCTTGTTTTGTTAGAATTTTGCTAACAGCAAAAAAACTTAACTTGCTGACTTAACAATAAAATTTTTGCAATATTTCGTAAAAAGTTTTGATAAAAAATATTTCCTAACTAAAGAGTTTTAAGTCATTGAAAAAAAAAAAAAAATCAAAAAAATTCAATGTTCGCGGACTTTTACCAATACTGTTACACACTGCTATGATATTATTCTATATAAAACACGTCTTGTCGTGTGTGTAGCATCACATATTGATTTAATTTTCTAAATTTTTCAATTCATCTGTTCACAGTTTACGAAATTAAAATTTGCGAAAATATATATTTATCATTATTATAAAACACTTTTATCATTAAGAATACTTGTAATAAAAAAAAAAAAAACAAAATTATATATTTTCTGTTTCAAATATTGTGATCATTACTGCATGCAACAGACTAACGTAACACATGAACCTTGTAAAAATACAGACAACAGTCATGTTGCTTTTATTTATTTGTTGTGTTATGGTTGGTTTCGTAATAATTGTCGTTATTGTAACAGTTGATTTGTGGCCCCAACTAGCTGTTGTTGCTGAATATTATTCATGTTTTGTTTGTACATGTGTGTATGTGTGTGTGTTCTTTTTTTATTGCATGCAGATGTCTCGGTCATATTTTTTGCGTTTTTTTTTTAAATAATAAATTCGTTACGGGAAATTGTTTGCAGTTTGGTTATTTATATTTTTTCTGCATTATATTTATGGTTCTTAATTGCAGGTAACTTTTTTCATTATATTTAGTACCCATATTTCCTATTTATATTTATGAACTTATATAATAAATAACTTTTGAAATAAACTCAGTGGAATTTAAGCTTTTATTAAATAGAATATAATAACTTGAATAGGGTTGCAACATTTAAATAATTTAATAGATGTTGTTAAAAATATTTTTTTTATTTTGATTTATTTTCAATAACCTAGCCTCTTGGCCATAATCGGTTACAATATTCTGCTTACATATTATTAACAATTAACAAATATTGTAATAAATTTAAATAAAAAGCTTAATTTAACAGTATAAAAATTAAAAAAAAAATAATAATGAAATTAATAACAGAAAAATAAATAATAATAGAAATAAAAATAACTAAAATAATTATAATAAAATGAGATCACAAAATTGCTCAATAGAATCTAAACCCAAAAACTTTTTTACAAAGCACTACAAAATGATTATTCTCAAAACAAATTCTACAATAAATAAATAAATTTTTATTATGAGAAAAATCGTTCAAATCAAATATTTTATTCTGGAAATTATGTACTTTTCAGGAGTAATTATATCACCTTCCCATAAAAAGTATAGTAAAGCTGAAATAATTGGAGTAGAAATAATACCTTTTACTATGGACATCTAGTTTTAATTGGTTGCTGATATCAAGATTTATTAGATTTTTTTTTTGTCCAGCGGACTTTTAAATTTAATCTTAATAGAGACACAAATGCTGGTCTTATTTAAAACGAGCTGTGCCCGCCACGTCGTGGGCGTCCTGACAATATTTCGCTCGATTTTGATTTAAAAGTATTCTACACCTATTGTAAGACATTTATTTTTATAAAGCTTCAGTTATGGTTTATGTATTTACTTTATATACCTTTACATGAGGCGCTCAGCGCCAAAACGGCCTAAGCACCAAAAAAATAGTTCTGAGAAAAACAAAGTTAAAAGAAAATAAGTTTTTTTAAATATTTTTATTATTTTTATTATTTTTTTTATAAATATTAGTTATAATATTTGTTTTAGGTTAATCATTAGGTCTTAATTTACTTAGATAAAGACTGTTTTAAACCGTTAATATAAAAATTAAAGTGACTTAGGCCATTTTGGAATCCATTTATAAAAAATATGTTGACAGGAACTGAGGGTTAGGGCATTTTGGCTCTATTTATTAAAACATAATCATAATCATCACACCTTACGTCTGCATTCAGTGATGGCAAAAAACCATCCAATTGTAGAAGGACAGTAAGGAAAAATAAAAACGTGGTTTGTTTGTTGGTGTTTTGTTGTTCTTTTTGTTATTCTATTAACATGCATAATTCTCATTGTGTTTTGTAGAATTTTACTACTTATAGAGTATTTTTGGCTTCTCTAAAATTAGGGAAAACTTTTCCTGATGATCTGGCCTGAGCAACCAGTGAAATACGTATTGGGACTAGCTCTTTTCCCCCGACAAATAAATTGCATTTTTATTATAAAACGTTATGGGTAATTAGCATAATATTAAATAAATAAAAAATTTCTTCAGATAAATAATAAAAAAAAAATAATTTTAAGCGTTTTAAATAATACAAATTAATAATAATAATTATTCGTCTTCTTCCTGAATATCTTCTTCTCGATTTTGTATTTAAATTATTATAAAATGCATGATTTATAGGAGGTATGAACACTTTGAGGTCCTGTAAATCCTTAAACTTTGCAGTTTCAATGAATTGTCCTCCAGGATAAAAAACCGGTTCCAATTCAAAATTTACAAACTTGCTGGAGTTCCTCTTTGAAATATCAACTTCTTCAAACAAAACATCTATGTTATTTGAATATTTGTATTGAATTATAAATGACTTCACATTTTGCAAGATTTTTATGTTTGTCACTAGTTTCTCGATTAAAAGGGTATGCTTTTAATATCATCTGCCGTCATCTTTACCAAGTGAAATATTTACCTTTTTTTGCCGTGATGATTACACGATCCCAATCATCAGGCGTAAAAATGTCCTTATAATATTTTTTTTTTCCTTTTCAATGAGACCATAATCTTGATCGCATGGTAGGAATGAGTGGCCAGATACTAAAAATTTGTGGTCTATCTGTTCCACTGGGAAGGTCGAAATATTGACCATGTATGTGCAAATAGTGCTCATTCATATGTTCCGGTTTTGGCCACCACATTGATCGCTATACATTATTAAGAGGCTTAGGCCATTATGGCAAATACATTTCTTTGAACTTTGCATAGGGGAAAAACAGTTTTCAGCAGGTTGTATAACCAAGTGTTATACTATGCAATAGGGACTTTTTTAAAATTTATATCAATAAGGTCCGATTAGATCAGCATAGTCAGTTTGATTTTTTTGAAAATGAGGGTTAGGCCGTTTTGGCGCTGAGCGCCTCATATATCCTAAAATTCTAAAAATTACTGTAAAGCTCTAAAAGAGTTGTTTAAAATATTTTAATAACAATGTAATTCCACAAAGTAAAAATACAAATTTTATTTAATTGGCGCCAACTGTTGGTCAGTTTTGTTTAAAATATCCCACTTTTAAAAATAAAAGGTGCGCAACCGCAATTAAAATATCCCAGTTTTTACTGCTTTTTCTCCACTCTCTCTTGGAAATAAGATATTTTTTGGGGAAAAAAGTATCCTATATTTGAACCAGGATGCTAAGGTGCCTCTTTACAAAATTTACTTCACAATGGTTTTTTAACCAACCAATAGCTTTTATGTGATGCCGGCACAGACAGACAAACATACAGATGTAGAGTCAGACAGACAAGAATTTTAAAATTGTTATTTATGTAGTCCACATCAATAACTGTCTGCATCAGCAATGAAATTTTCAAAAAAGTATTTCATGTACAGACACAGTCCTGTTACAGTTTTATTATTATTATTTTTTTTTTTTAAATTGTTTAAAACAAATTATGCTCTAGCTGATCCTTTTACACGTATAGGTAGTCAATTTAACAGTTTGTATAATTTTGTTGATTTTTTTGTGAATGTAAAAGTTATTCAACATAATATCATTGTTTTTCTAAATTCATAATTTATATTTTAAATTTTTTTTCATAAGATTTAGTTAATATAGGTAGGTAAATTGTCTGTCAGGATTGTATTCATAGACTAATAATAAATAAAAAATAAATAAAAATATATTTATATGCTCGTACAGAATTAATCCTTATCTTCTTAAGGACCAAGACCTAAGTTTCCCTTGAAAATTTATTAAATACTCTTGTCTTAACTTTTGGTGAGGCATCTACCAAAAGTTATAACTACACTATTTCACTTTTTGTCGGAACAAATTCAATAAACCTAAATTATTATACATTATTTATTTTTAATCACGCATGATTCCTTTGCAAATTTATTCAATAAATATTTTATGAGTATAAATAAATAAATAATGTATCTAACACGATTCCAAATACAATTTTTTGTATATAACAGCATGCGCACGCTGAGTAAATACGATTTTCGTATTTTTTAATTTTTTAATTTGTATTTTTATTTTTGTTTTTCAAAAATCTTTTTGATACATTATGAATGGTATCCAATGGAAACCCTTAATGTAGAAAATTGAAAGAAGAATAAAATAAACTTTTTAAAATCGAAATGGTTACTATGGTTTTTGTTTTGTTTAGAAATTTAGATTTGGTTTTTTTTATAGACTGATTGAACTTCTCATTTAGTCTATTTAGTTTTAAGCATAAGAATCTGAGTTTTTATTCAGAAAAATTGGGAAAAATCCACTGATGAGCTAGTTGAGCACTAGCGAAATAGCTATCTGGATAGGCTTTCTCCATAGTAATCAATTTCGTTTATTATATTTTTTGGAAATAAATATTTTATACTCATAAAATATTTATTTAATAAATTTGCAAAGGAATCATGCGTGATTAAAGGTAAATAATGTATATAACACGATTCCAAATATATTTTTTTTTTTCTAAATTATTATATATGAAACTCAGTCATGAAATATATAACTAGTTTTTTCGATTCAGTTTTATTTTTTTTTTCGATTTCCTGTATGGTACAATATAATTAATAAATTTTACATAATTATAAATCTGTCAGTTTTAGTTTAAGCTCTGGCACATTCGCCTTGCAGCCTTATTCATTTTTCACAAAAAGAATTTACACGCATAATTTAATTATTTAATAAATAGTTTAACAATTATTTATATTCATACAGACATACCTTAAAAACGTGGAATTAATGGAACAAAAATTCTTCACTTAATTACATGTCTTTCAATCCGTCTATTGTTACATAATGTCTCTTGCATATACGAAAACAAATATGCACAAATAATTATGCATATATTTTCAATAAATAATATGATTACTCTTTATAATTATTTTTTTAATTTCTCCGTAAATCGACATTACAAAATAACAAAAAGTCACTGTCTGTAATGTGTGTAAAATATTAATTTAATTCATCTTTGATATGGTGAAAACAATGTTTTTAACGCAAACGATGTCCGTCTTTTTTATTTTTCAATTAACTTTATACGTTGTTATATTTTGACATATAAAATCATCCGCAAATAGCTTATATGGTTATAGGAGTCAAATCCAAATAACTTTAACAATCATACGATTACATTTTATTTACAATGTTATTTTAAAACTGAAAGCATGAATTCCTTAATTAGATGTTATACACGTAAAGAAAAAAACATGGTTACCTCAACCATAATATTAGAGCAACATACGAGAATTATGTTTGAATTACAACAATATAATTTTATTATAAACAATATTGCATATTTTTTCCCCCAAACAAATAAATTGCATTTTTATTATAAAACCTTACGGGCAATTAGCATAATATTAAAAAATTTATATACACCTAATTCTGTTTTTACATGGTAGATTGGTTCCAGAAAAATCCGTGTAAAAAAAGACATTTATCATATACAAAAGTAGGTGATTGGTTCCTTATCTCTAAAAGCTATTAAAATTAGTGAAAAACAAAAATTTTTTAAGAACAAGAAATCATGTTTATTTTACTAAATCACATATATATAATGTGTATTTGAACCGTTTATTTGCATCTTTAGTGTATGATGAAGACTTAACAGATAGTTTCGTTCCAGAAATCAACGATTGTCTAATTGAATTTTAATTTTTTTTATAGTTCTTACTGTGACTTCGTTTAAACCGAATATTTTGCTAAGAAATGTTGAGCCTTCTCCATTTCGAAGGCGATCTGAAATTTCAATTTTGTTTTCTAAAGAAACGGCTTTACGTTGTAGGTTTTTATTTGTGGTTTTCGACGTCTTCTTTTAGAGATGCGTTTAATATTATGTGAACTATCTCAATGCATCTCTAAAAGAGGACGTCGAAAACTCAATCAGGCATTCGTTGATTTCTGGAACGAAACTATCTGTTAAGTCTTCATCATTCACTAAAGATGCAAATAAGCGGTGCAAATACAAATTATATATATGTGATTTAGTAAAATAAACATGATTTCTTGTTTTTAAAAAAATTCTCGTTTTTCACTAATTTTAATAGACTTAATTTAGAGTTAAGAACCAATCACCTATTTTTGTATATGACCAATGTTTTTTACACGGATTTTTCTGGAACCAATCTACCATGTAAAAACAGAATTAGGTGAATGTGATTTAATAAAATAAACATGAGTTCTTGTTCTGGTATTTCACTAATTTTAATAGGTTTTAGAGATAAGGAACCAATCACCTATTTTTGTATATGACCAATGTCTTTTTTACACGGATTTTTCTGAAACCAATATACCATGTAAAAATAGAATTAGGTGTAGTTGGAATTCATTTTCCTTTAAACGGTTACGTCAATAAACAAAATCTTCGTTACTGTAGATGTGAAAAGCCGAGAGTGATGCACGAAAATCGGTTACAACCACATTGTGTGATAAGGCGTTCTTTATTGGGAGATACCTGAAGTCGCGGTTTATGTCAACAAGCCCCAGTTATTATTATTTCCATTTAACAGATATACTTTTAAAGGCTCAAATAAACATTTCCGTCACTCGATATTATTTCTTTTATTTAGTAAAAAAGTTATTCAAAAACAAAATTTGCGCCACCCTTTATATGTTTAAAATAGAAAGAAATTCAGGCCACAAAACACAAATTATATGTTTCTACATATTAAACCTTATTGATTTACAAGTTATAAGCTGTAGAATATATTGAAAATATACGGTCAACATATAAAATTCTTATTGTGTCTTTAGAATTTTATTACTAATAGAGTATTTGTGGCTTCTCTAAAATTAGAAAAAAGGTTTCCTGAAGATCTAGTCTAAGCAACCAGTGAAAAACATATAGGAACTAACTTTTTTTCTAATTGCATTTTTATTATAAAACTAGCTGTGCCCATACACGTTTTTATGTGTCCTGACAATTTTTTGTTCGATTTTAGTTTGAAAATAATCCACACTAACTTTTAAGACTCTTTCGAATTTACTTAACTTTAAAGATACCCATCCCTGAATAAAATTCTAGCATTTATATAATATTTTTAAATTCTAAAAATTATTGTAAAGCTCTGTAAAGGTGTTTAAAATATTTTAATAACAATGTAAGTTGACAATTGGCTATTTGTCAGTAAGTAATTCATATTTTGTCACTATTTTAAAACAGCGCCATCTGTTGGGCAACGTGTTTAAAATATCCCGATTTCAAAAAATAAAAGATGCCTTAAAGTATGCAGTACCTTTAAATCGGTAAAAAAAAATCGGCGAACTTTCACTGCTTTTTCTCTACTTTCTCTTGGAATTAAGATATTTTTGATGAAAAAAGTACCAGACAGACAGTCATACAGACAGGCAGTTAATGAGTTACTGTTTTATTCTATGTATGTATTGATGTTATGGGTAATTAGCATCAATGTTGATGTCAATATATTTATCGGCTTTGTTTTTATTGAAATAAATATTATGTTTCATCTTGGCCAAAGTTGGAAGCCCAACATTTCGATTAAAACTTTGTTGAACCAATTACCAATTTGACTATACAGGATCAAATAGGTTTTAAAACTTATTTCTTTGTCGGCAAGTTCATTTAAAATATTGTTAATTTCAGTTTTTCCAACATCCTAATCTATTCATATAGGGGGTTGGGGGAATACTTATACATGGATACATCAAAGGACATATGCTAATGTGATAGGGTGTCTAGGTAAAACAGGATTGTCCAAAGCAGTAATATGCAAATTTATGTAAAGAACTATCAAATAAAGCATTTTTTGGAAGAAAGCCTTGGAGTATGCAAAAACAAGTTCTAAAAGCAAAACGCTTAGAATATTTGCTAAGTGAAAATATTATGGTTTCACAACTTCTTAAGTCTATAGCACAGCTTATTTTGAACGTTTCGAATATTAGCGCATAAGTCTCTAAGCAAAGTGAATATTATGTTAGTATATTTTCATTCGTTTATTTTTATTCTCCATTTTTGCAACCATAATTCCAAAGAAAATATAGGGTCTTGTAAATATTGTAAATATATTGACAGTGTCGTCAGAAAATGTTGAAGTGTGGACTCGGTAGCTAATTAGCTTATCTGATGTATACAGCAAATATCAAATGCGTCCCAAAATACTTACTTGCGGAACTCTGGTTTTAATTGGCTGGGGCAAGCTTAAGAAATCTCCTTCTTTAAGTACAAACTAACGACCTGTTAAAAACTGGAACTTGCTCATTTTCAAACATAACTTACAGATTAAACCATCATTTTATAGGTATTAACTGGACCATAATTAATTTTTAAAAAAATCAAAGAAAACCTGTAGAAATCCCAAGCTCTAAAAAATCTGCAGGGGGCGAGGTACCCAACTTTGAAACCACATAGTACCACCCCTGGCAAGTGGATGGTACCCATCGTCATAACTTAAGCTGAGATTATCCTCTGCTATGCTCACGCATCAATCGGCCTAGGCCATTACAAATGGCTAAGTTATTTCCAAAATATTTTGATTCTACCTTACTGTGCATCGTAGAGTCAATTGATACCTATACGACATAAGTGTAAATTAAACTCTTCCTATGTCATCACTATGTTAATATGACAGATCCCTTAGATAGAAAGGGTTAGAATCAAACCGGTCCCTATCACCTAAGAACTAAGAACTGGGGTTGATAAAACAAGTAACAAGATGTTAATTGAGTTGCCCCTTATAGGTCGCAGAATTATTCTGTTTGTTTTTAATGCCATCTTACGTTTTGAGTACTTTCCCACAGAGTGGAAAGTATCCTTGATTACTATGATTCCTAAACCAGGAAAAGACCACACAAAAGTAGAATCATACAGACCTATAAGCCTTTTATTAAACGACTCAAAGTTATTTGAGAGAATATTAATAACTAAGCTGAATCCAATTCTTAGCGCGAAAGGATGTATTCCGAACCATCAATTCGGCTTCAGAAAACAACATAGTACGATCCAACAAACACACAGATTAGTAAATGTAATTAAAACGACCTTTGAAGAAAAAAAATACTGTTCTGCGCTCTTTATAGACGTTTCTCAAGCATTCGATAAGGTTTGGCACGAAGACCTATATTTAAGCTGAAGCTGAACTTGCCCGAAAACTTGTATAAGCTCTTAAAAGATTATTTAACGAATCGCAAGTTTTTACTAAAAGAAGGCGACTTTTTAAGCTCGCCACAGCTCATTGAAGCCGGAGTTCCCCAAGGTAGTATTTTGGGACCAATTTTATATTGACTGTACACATCAGATATGCCAATTAGCACCCTAGTGCATACATCAACTTTTGCAGATGACACAGCTTTTTTAAGTATTCATGAAAGTGCCCAAGAAGCATCAAAACTTTTACAAGACCACATATTCAATTTGGAAAAATGGCTGAATGAGCAAAAATGTACTCACATAACTTTCACACTGCGTAGGGACTCATACCCTCCTGTTCGCATAAATAACCAAATGATACCACAGCTTTCAGATGTTAAATATCTGGGTATACATCGTGACCGTCGCCTTACTTGGAAAAGCCACATTGATTTCAAGTTAACACAAATGAAGTTAAAAGCAGTACAACTAAATTGGCTTATTGGCAGAAACTCTACCCTGAGCTTAGATTGTAAACTTCTACTGTACAAGTCGATCCTCAAACCAATTTGGTGATATGGGATTCAGTTACGGGGCACTGCCTCAGCTAGCAATGTAGAAAAAATTCAAATTCAAAGGCGCCAAAATAAGATACTACGTATGATTACATCTGCTCCCTGGTATATAAAAAATTCGAACATCCACAAAGACCTAAACATGCCATCAGTTAAAGCAGAAATAGCGAAACATGCAGTCACATATCTAAAGAGGCTTGAATCGCATCCAAACCCTTTAGCGCGTAACATGCTGAATGAACCTGGTTACATTCGACTAAAAAGAAGAGATACTGCTTTTCTTGGCCGTACATTAGAGGGATGACCCGCAAATGATTGTAAAATCCGTGAAACAAACATTATTTTTATCTAGCACTGGCTGGACTTAAAAAGTATATTTTGATTTTAGACTTAAGATATGAGTAATTATTGTTAGTTCAAAAATATTGAAGATGCAATAAACAATTTATGAAAAAAAAACCTAAAAACTAATCAATTAGCAATCACGTGAAATGCTTTTTATTAGGGTTTTCTTACCCAAAGGGTAAATAACGTAAGATGCAGACATGATTTATGTTCAATTTTTTAACCATAACAGGTAGATTCTTGAAATTTCCACAGAAGGTGTATTACTATGAGCACTATAACAAAGTGTTCCGACAGTGACATTATTTTTGCGTATATGGTCTTTTTTGAGTAGAATATTGCAATAAATTAATTAAATAATGCACCGTTATTATATTTAAACTAATATGTGGAACGATTTTTTCGATCCCATTTCTTGTTTGCATTTTTTTTAATAAATACCATGTAGTATTGAAAAGTTATTGTAAAATTTTACATAAATAAATTTTCAACCCACGCAATTAGACATACAAAAATAAACTTGTAATTGAATTCTTAAAAAATTCAATTCTTAAAAAATTAAATTTGGGACCACTACAAAAGGGCACTGTGCGCTAAGAAGAAAGTTAATCACAATTTATTTTGATGATTTCTTTACAGGAACATACCCTGGAATAGGTTAATGTCAGTAACTGACCATGCACGAACTAACCTGTCGAAGATCCTGCCACTAATTTCGACTTATATACATTATATGCATATATGCCATGTCGGTTAACACACTAGGTCTCACAGACCAGTTGGTAACCATTGGCGGATAAAGGAATAAGGAGCGCTTTCTCTGACAAATCAAGATAAATTATTTAGTAGAGCATATTTACTCTAAAAAGAAAATATTATTTTTCTATCGCTTATACTCCCGGGGGTTCCAATTGTCACTGCAGGAATGGCAAATGCTTTGACGCGGTTCACTCGGGGAAAATAGGGGCACCAGACGCTAGGGTTCCTAGAACCTAAATCTGGAAGAAAAGGTTTGTGTGTTTAAACATACGGGTTCCCTTCGAGGGCCGACCAGTGCCCAAAGGACCGGTACCACGGGAATCGGTAGCCCCACAGAGAGCCTATCCTCTCCATGACTAGTTATTGGTGAAGTCGCCTTCGGGGTATACGTGGTGGTTGTGGTTTAAGATCGATTAATGTAGGTATGGTGCACGGTCGATCAAGTGTGCTGTTGCACTCTCAACAGACGGAGTTTGGATGGTCTCCAAACCCCTAAGCAAGAGGCTATAATATGGATCTAGGCTTGCCTTGGATAAGGCTTGCCATATTATATAAATTGCTACTCATTGTGACTGTATTGCACACTAATTTCGATTGGTGGCAGTCGTAAAGTGTTGTTATACTACACAATGGGGGCGCTAGTCTACGCTTACATTTCACTCTGTGGTAAGACCACCGTGAGATTAGGCCAACTAGGCAGGTACTCACGTTAATCTTGTTCCACAATTTTCCCAACTGTTATATGTTTTTTGTTAAATTTTATTAAACAATTCCATTATGGATACATACCCTTAGTTATTTGTTAAATGTGGAGAATAATCTGAAAATACAAAATAAATCAATTAAATTAAAAATATTTTAATAAAATTTACTGTAAAATAATAAATTAAAAAGTGTGAAATTATGTTGTCATTTATTAATATTATTTTTATTAAAATTTTTATAAAAATTAATTAATACCATTGACGTTTTAATTATTAAAAATCCTGGAATTAGTAACAAAAATGTATCGGATACAAATATAAAATCCATCAAACACACATATAGTACTGAAAAAAATATAAGGTACATCTAAGATTTGTATTTTATATTTTAATATTTTCCCCTCATTAGTAAAAGTATTTCTTCTGCAGCGCGGTTCATGGAGCAAGGAGGCAGCGAAGGGAGCTACGAACTAATACTGCAATGAAATAAATTCCTAAAAAACAAAAATGAACTAAGTCGTCAAAATTCGGGACATAACCGTTAAGAATTAACACCCCAATTTTAGAAATGAAATAAATCCCCAAAAAAGTTAAATTTAAAGGTCATTAGAGGTCATCATGAGAGAAATATGTTTATTTGGAGGGCATAAAAAATCTAAGAACTGATTGGAATAAATCTATAAAGTTGAAAAGGGTGATTAAATTTTAAGGGGCCGATGTTGATTTTAAATAAAATAATAATTATTTCGGAAATTCTTTTCATTTCTTTTTATTTTGATAATATTGGTATGGTTCAATTATGTATGGAACAAAATATTGACCAAATGGCCGCCGCGACCTCGGCCGCACACCTCCATCCGATGCGTCGAAACCACATATCGTCCACAACCATATCTTCCAGTTCGTTATCATCTCACGATAGCGAACACTATACACAGTAACTGCCTGACCGCCCTCATTTTAGAAAAATACGGCCCTATGAAGTCGCCAGCCCGTAAACCGCACAAAACAGTCACTCTTTATGGGTGCATTGGTTTTTCGACAATCGCTCTTGGATTATCATTCGCCCAAATGTGCCAACTCTGCTTATTGATAAATCTACTGTGTCTCATCACTGAAGACGATTTTCTTCGAAAATTGATCATCCACTATTGCCATTTCTTGCCACCATTCTGACCATTGCTCGATTGTGTATCTTTCCATGGTTCAAATTGAGTTATTCTGAAATTGAGAAATGTCAAATTAAATGCAGAAAAAAACTTGACGTTTCACATTCAACATCGGCCCTTAAAATTTAACAACCCGACAAAATGCTTTTCTAACAAAAAATTAAATTCTACCCAAATTTCAGAAATTTTCTAATTGCTTTGCACACATTAGAGTATCTTTGACAATGACCTGCGTTAGAATACACTCGTAATTACTGATTTTGCTATTATTTCAGAATTTAGATGACTTAAATCTACTTAAAAAGATTATACGCCCTATTATTACTCTCATAGCAGACATAGTAATACAACTCTGACAGAGCTTTGATAGAGGACTCAGACAGACTTACAGACATTGTAGCGAAGACATTTACATATTATTTTTTTTACGGTTTGGATACGAAATGCTATTTTTGGTTTTCTCTAATTTTTTTTTTTCAATTTTTTGCTAAACAAATTATTGATGCGCAGGAATATCACCATAACAAAGCAATTGCCAAAAAAGTTGCCTTACAGCACAAAAAGCAAAAATGCACTAAAAGAGCTACAGCATAGTTGAAAAAAGCTAAATTTTACTGCTTTTAAGTTTCAGTAAAAAAATATTTTTTGCCTTTAGGGCAACTCAAAATGGGCTAAATGTAGCCAGAAAGGGACTAAGTTGGCATAACTGTCGCGAAGGTAAAATTTAACTGTGGCAAAATTATCTTCTACCCTAAAAAACGCAATGCATTTAAAACCGAATAAAAGTTAAAATATTAAAATAGCTCTAGCAGTATAAAAAAAAATTACCCAAACATCGCTTGAGTTGAATTCAATTGTGTGGGGATTGTAATCAGTTCAAAACAAAACGAGTCAAATAGCATTTGTTTGATTAAATTAAAAACATTTTCCCGGATGCTGGGTTGAAGTTTTTGGGAAACTACAATGAGAATATGAGTTATTGTAATTATAGTTTTTTTACACACTGTATATGCAAACATATAATGGTTTAACAAATAACTGCAGGCATGCTTTTATATCAAGATTTTTGTTAATTTCCTGTTTTTAAAGCTTTTTGAAAACATGTTTATTGGTAGATGTTAATAATATATTTTTATAATGCATGTATGTATATAATTATTGTGTGCATATTTTTTTTCATAACATTTAATTTTCTGCTATCACATCTACTATAACTACACGTTCAAACAAATATACTTTTATATTATTTAAATTCATAGCGTTTATTGCTCTATAACAACTATTTCTGTAAAATTTTAATATTATTATTAAAGTATAGTATTATAATAATTTATAATACACTAGCTGTGCACTAGCTGCGCCCGCCACGTCGTGGGCCTTCTGATAATATTTTGTTCGATTTTGCTTTGAAAGTAATCCACATCAAATTTTATTTTATTTCTTGAGCCGTAAGAAGCAGCCACTTGAAATTTACACTCAATAATAAAAAGTATATTCGATGTACAAACAAAAATAGAGAAACTTTTAAAATTTCAAATAATAAAACCTAAAAGGTGTGCCGATAGTGACGCACATTGGGTTGAAATTGCTAAAAACGGCTCTTAATTCAGGCGTTAGAGATAGCACTTATTTTTTTGTTTCGTAGTATTAAGTGGGTCATTACTAGTTAAAAAAATCATTATTGAAAAAACAATTTTTTTTAAACGCCAGGGTTGTTCGTTTGTCAGCTCGTATGAATATTTAAATTGCATTACAAGCTTAATTTTTAAAGATAAATGAATGAAATTTGGACAATTGCATTACAAGCATTTTTGGATTAGTAACTCAACATACAAAAATTCAACGAAATCGGCAAATGATTTCGTATAGCCCCCATACAAAATTTTCCCGGAAATATGCCATCCTAATCTTTGTTTATTAGTCTTTATATTCGACGTCACAAAAATAAATATCATCGGAATTATTTTCTTCAGAAATTTCATGTAATAATAGAAGAAATTATAATACCTGCTGTGGTAGCACGCTAATCTTATTTTTGTAATGTTTGCTCATATTACTAATAATAGGATCAGAGCTTATTAAAAATCTATTAAAAATATATTCATTGGACTTTTCACGACTGCATTTACGTGAAAAATGTCCTTTGTATGATTTATTCACGCTTCCAACTATGTTACACGTACTCAAAATTATACCTACCCAGCATTTCAAAATGGAAGTACTATCTCCAATACTCATTAAAAGGATAGATATTTTAATATATACTTTTACAAAGCCAAGCGATCAGACTCTGTTACCTGAAAGAAACATATCAGCCTATCCAATGACAAATACACGGACGGACTTATAATTTGGAACTGGAGGGTAATAATACACAGTGCAACACGAAAAAAAATAACCATATACAAACACCACTACGTGATAAAAGACTAAAAAAAAGACCCCTGTCTCCCAGTTTTGCCCAAAGTCCTCCAGGTTTTTTTTATGGGCCCTCAAAGATGTGGGGCATCGATGTCATTTTTGCAAAAAATGATCATTTACTCAAACTCATATTTTGCAAATCGTTTGAAATTTTGATATACTCTCTGAGGCAAAGTTGTAGCTCTTTTCATAAAGAACAAAAATTGTTAACATATAAAATCAAAAAAACTTCATCTCCAAGGTCAAAATCGCAAAAAAACTTTAAAAAATTAAATTTTTTTACCTTTTTTCCCCTGTTCAGGTCCATAGGTAGCAAACAGTTCAAAATTCAAAATTAAGTAGCCGCAAAAAAATTTCCCGAAAATTTTTAAATTCATTTTGGCTACCTAAGCGCTACCTAAACGGTGTTAAGAATCATTCCTAGGAAGTTCATATGTTCTAGAAAGTTGTTTATTGAGATCTTAGGTTAATTTTTGTAGTTGATTGTTTCCTTGAATTTTGAACTGTTTGCTACAACTTTGCCTCAGAGGGTATATCAAAATTTCAAACGGTTTGCAAAATATGAACTTGAGTAAATGATAATTTTTTGCAAAAATGACATCGAGGCCCCACATCTTTGAGGACCCATAAAAAAAACCTGGAGGACTTTGGGCAAAACCTGGGAGACAGGGGTCTTTTTTTTTTGGTCTTTTATGACGTAGTGGTGTCCGTATATGGTTATTTTGCCATGACTTAAAAATTACGCAGTGTGATATTAAAAATAAGAATACTAAGATTCAGAAAATCAAAAAAAAAACAATAACAAAACTACATGTATATGTACACACTTACATGCATACATGATTAATGAGTGCGTTACTAAGCATACATGAATTTTTCTTTGACGTTGAAATAGAAAACAATTTTTTTCCGCTCTTATCGCAAGAAATTCGCAAAATATTATAGAAAATTCCAAAAATTTTCTTTTTAACAAAGCTTCCCCAAACTGGATTTCAATTACTACTTGAAAGTGAAAAATGATTGTTTTTTACACCAATTTTCAAAAAATATTAAAAATATTTCTACAACAAAAATATTTAACTGAGATACATATTTGAGTTTCCAAATACCTGAAGTTGAAGGTTCCATTGAAAAGATGTTACTTTTATGCTAGGAAAATACAAAAATTTAATTAAGAAAAAATTTATTTTTCAGTTTTTACCACTGTTTTCAACAACTTAAAAAACTTCAACTTTGACAACGCACAACTCAAAAAGTAGATAACATAGAAAAATGATAAAGATAATTAGTGATCCACAATTTTGTTTACCTGAAATCCTGAAATAAATTACTTTTTAAAAATATAAATTTTCAATTTTCAATTAAGAGCCATTATTGGGAATTTCAACCCAACGTGTTACGTGATTTTCGCGATTTAAAATAAAACTGGAAATTTAAATTAAAGCAGCATATACATATATTCGTTATTATATTTTTTATCTAAGTGTGAAAAGATTTTGATCCTTTAATCCATCTGCCCTTAATTCTAATAATTTTTTATTAAATTAGTCCTATATTTAATAAGATTTTTATATTTAGACATACAATTTTGTGTAGTTTTCCTCTGGTAAACAACGTCCTATTACCAGCATTCTACAAGAGATAAATAAAAAGAAGAAAAATAAGTTGAATAAAGTGAAGTAGAAGACTATTTGCAATTCTGTTTTAGCAACAACAGCAACTAAAAAAAATCGTTGTTCATTTTAGTGGCACACAAATAAGTTTGCCGCAGTTTACATTTTAGTAATATTATTAGACGTTACTTTTTTAAGTTTTGAATTTTTTCCAACAATTTGTTTTCTAACTTAATGGTTAAAGAGCGGTTGTCTAAGCAGTTGGCAGAGGAGAAGTTGAATCCTCTGGATGAATGATTTGGACGTTTACTGTGAATAATTTTTTATACAAAAAATATAAAAAATTGAGTAAATTTGGAGGAAAAAATAAAATAAATACCATGAATTTCTATTTGTTTTTTAGATTTTCGAGAAAATTGCAAGAAAAATTGTATATTTAAATTATAATGCCGCGTTGCACTTGTACTTGTTTGATAAATAAAGTCAAAAAGAAATTTTGGCACTAAATCTCGTTGGTTTTTCCCCCCGTTTTTTTTTTTTTTTTTTTTTTTTAGTGGCAAAATTTCAGGTTAACTAAAAATACAGGTTTAAGCTGAACAATTTTCTACCGTAGAATAACAACATTTTTAACTAATGTGCTGTTTATGTAACCCAATTGAACAATTCGTCTAGGAAATTTGTATGAAAAGCACTCAAGTTTTTGAGTTTTTCCTATACAAATTTTCTAGACGTTTTGGTCAATTGGGTTACATAAACAGCACATAAATCTTTAAAAATAACTAAAGACAGTGGTATAATATTAGATTATTTTCAATATTAAAATATTTTGTTATAAATCAAAATAAAACTGGAGTGGCCTACACTCAACTTTACCATACCAAATGGAAACAGATATTTTTATGGATAAAGAATAAAAGTTCAATGTATATTCAAATCGAAAAAAAAAATTATTTTTGATTTGGGGTGCTAGGTAAACTATCCCTAGCCCCTTCCCGATTACGGCCAAAACTTATACAGCTCTTCATCTCCGTAAACCAAAGGCACATACTTAATTTCATTTTGATATGTCATACGGTGTGACCTGTAGAGCGTTTACAAAATTTTGGAGTAAGTAATCTACCCCTTGCCCCTTCCCGATTATGCCCAAATTGTATACAGCTCTTCATCTCCATAAACCAAAGCTACATACTAAATGTAGTTTTAATTTGTCATACGGTATGACATATAGAGCGTTCACAAAATTTGGGGGTAAGGAAATTACCCCTTTCCCCCTCCCGATTATCCCCAAAAACTACACAGCTCTTCATCTCCATATACCAAAAGCACACACTAAATTTTATTTTGATATGTCAAACGGTATGACATGTACAAAATCCACAAAAATAGTGGCATAAACACCCAACAGACATCATCGCAAAAATAGTCAAAATGGATTCAGGACGCGTATAAATCCGTCAAAATCCCGACCTGGATTTTTTTCATAATTACTATACTTTACCTTATAATACGTATGGTAAAGTAAAAATATTAAAGTCAAGCATAAGTTCGTTTTATTCTCTCTAAGAAATTATAATTTCAATTGCAAGAAAGAAAAATTTCATCTGTATGTAACTAAAATAGTTCGACTAATAAAATTTCAAATATTCAATATCAAAGAAATATTTTAATCGATTAAAAGCGATGAAGGAATTTCATTTAATTTTACATACCTTTCAACTCTCAACTATGAAAGGTCAAACAACCTGATAACTAAAAAAAAACCACTTAGAAACAAAGTCGTCAGTAATAAAGCTAAAGCCGTAAACATAAACTGCTTATTGACTGAGACTCTACTCTAAGCTTAGATTGTAAACTCTACAATTCGATCCTTTAATTAATAAGGTGTTGATGTATTGCAGATTCACGTCAGTGTGTGTCGCATTACCTTAACACGGTGGTTTTACCGCTACCGCGTTGCTCTCCGAAGGGCCTCACCATTAAGCGACCTCAGAGATTTGGGGAAATCCATTTGAGTTTACCAATTCCCGCTTTAGCATTCTTGATCAGACCAAGAAGGTTCTTATTTTCCAGTTTCAGGCCCCTGCTAACCACGGGACTGGTGCCCTCATATACCTTCACTCATTGTTTCCTACTAAACTGTTACACTGAAAAAAAACTTGTACCAATTAAAGATCTTAATTATTTTCTGATTAAAATTTAATTAAATAATTGTTTGATTAAATTATTTATTTAATTAAGCATTTTATTTTGTTCGGCCTTAAACAAGTATATAGTTGAATATATGGAAGTAATAATTGAACTTTTATTTAAAACTAATTAACCTAATTATTGGTGTAAAATTTTTTCTGTGTATTTGGATGCATTGGCTTCTTAACAATTACTTTAGGGGTTTTTGAACCCCAAATGCAGAAATTTTGTTTGTTGACGTCGCTACCGAGATAAACTAGGGTCTCTTTAGCACAGATTCTTCAGTTAAATTCAATGTTTGACCTTCTGTAAGCTAAATTAATTGAATAATTGTTCAAAATTCTCATCTTGCTGAGTCGTCTAATGCCAAGTTTTTGAGATCGACGGTCTTGGTTTGAGTTTCACACTTTCTCACAATGACGTAAACTTTTTGCAAAAACTTTCTTTCAGCATTCGCGATTGGTGCTTCTATTTTCTATTTGCAATATTTCCCAGAGTTTTTCAAGCGTAAATCGATTAAGTTGTTTCCTCCGACTGATAGGCAATATTTCGGAAAGAAAATTAAAAACAAAAAGTGTACAGGATAACAAGTTTCAATTTATTGAATGATGTGAATGTAAGTGATATGTGGTTTTAACAAGATGCCACTACGTATCACACAACTGATTCAACAATAGACATCTAACCATCTATATTTGAAAACTCTTCAATTAGTTTAAAGAAAAGCTGTTCCAGAAGCCTTGTCCCCTCGGAGGCATTGTATTGTCTTGTTGACTTCTGTCGCCCTGACGCCAATGCTCCAGGGATAAATGGGGGAACCAGTCCCCGCGGCTAGCAGGACCTGAAACAGAGAGAAAAGCCTTCGAGATTTGACCAGTGTGCAGCACAACTGGTACCATGGCAACCTGTAGCCCCTGTTACTATAGTGAGGCCCTAAATAGTAGCAAGAATGATTTAGAATGTGCTGTTGTAGTCTAAACAGATGCACCAAGAGCATGTCAGGAATTAAGATAGACAGCAACTCCCAAGTCGCCATCTCCATTGCTTCTCCCAGCCATGTCCTGAAATTGGTACTTGTTGTATTCCCCCAGTGGTAAGACCACCATCTGGTAAAGACATCGAGCCATGTGTTGACATAATCTGTATCACAACCAGCAGCCCTGTGTATCTAATACTTAAACTTTTACATGGATGTTTTCACCTGTTCTCTAGAAACTAAATGATTTTCTATTTAAAAATTCTTAAATTAGTTTAGAGAAAAACTGTTACAGAAGCATTGACCCTCTGGGGGGCATTATATTGTCTTGTTGACTTCTGCCGCCAATGCTCCCGAGGTAAATGGGAGCACCAAACCCTAAGACTAGCAGGGGTCTAGAACAGCGAGTAAAAACTTCGATATCAGCACAGCCCGAGAAACTAAATGATTTGCTGTTAACGGCCTACTGTTCTTTAAATTTCTTCTGAACAAAACAAAAAAAAAACAAAGAAATAAAATAATAGAAAACAAAAATGAAAAATATAAACTTTATTTTTCCTTTCATCGGGCATGACAACTAGGTATTTGAATAAAAGATTTTCTAGGCACTTGAAATGTTTTCCACTTGTGCCAAATCATTAGATTATTCGTTGTTTTTTTAAGTCTTTTTCCCAACATTTTATTTGTTTAACTTTAGTTCCTTGCACATTTAACAAATATTTTCTATTGTCAGGTTTTAAGACAAATACTGACAAAACCATATAAAAATTCAGAGAAACAAAACAGAGAAGAAGGCTTTTTAAATTCTACCTACATGCAGTCTTCCTTTCACGTATTATTTGTGTTTAAATACATATTTTAGGTTTTTGGCTCAATATTTTTGTTAAAATCTTGGTGAATTCCTGTTTTTTTGTTTGTTTGTTTTTTGGAAGGCAGCCTATGCATATGTACATATGTATGTTGATGTATTTAAAGCTTTCTTTTAAATATTAGTGAGTGTTTATGTGCAGCAGTAAGCATTAGTATTGTAAATTGTTTGTGCTGCTATGAATTTATTTGTATATTTGTTTTCCTACTGCCATAATCCCTTTTTAAATCCACCATAAGCTTCGTTTAACTATGACATTGCCAAAACAGCAATTTTGTTTACTTTTCTATTAAGCTCCTTTGAGCTTTAAATGACACACGCACACAAAAATAAGGAATAAACAAACAACTAGTGCTGGTGAATGACACAAATAATAAATAAAATAATATTGTGTTGAAAATTTACTAAATACAATGATTATTGAAACTATTATTTGAATCATTGGGAATTTTAGTTTGTCTTGCATTGGTAGGGAACAGAAGATTTAAAAAAATAAATTAAACGTCACGTTACGGGTTATACTGCCTGATTAAATAAGATTTTTAAACGTTTGGCCTTGAAGCAAAAAAAGCTGATATTTTTATTTCCAAATTTACAAACCCAGGTCGTTGGAGTTTAATTGAAAGACAAAAGACAGAAGCAGTTAAGCGAAATTGCGCTAAATATAATTGCAAAAATCGAGAACGAGTCCTAATTTTTCAAGAAAAAATCCGTAAATCCTTAAAAATATTGTTTTTTTAACTTAATTGTTAGTTTCATAGGTATTGATAACGGTATGCGAAAAAAACTATAATAAGTTATATTTCCCAATTTTAATATTTTTGTTTTTTTTTTTTAAGTTTACAAATTAAATCCTATTCCATAGCTGCGAGTATATAGCCAACAAAAACAAATAATATCTAATTAACCCTAGTCCTCATACCCGAGTACAAGTGGCTTACACTTTTCTATTGAAATTTCGTATCTAAGAAAATGGCAAAATTCTGCGTCAACTGACACCTCAATTACTATCCTAGGTCGTCAAACCACTGAAGATCTATGAGCTTCTTAAGCCGAGACCCCCAAGAACGTATACCCAAGTACAGATGTGGCCACTTATGCAATTGTATTAATAAAATTATTAAAGACTTTGTTTTTTTTTTTTTGTGGTAATGTAAATTTATTTTATTTATTAAAACTTAAATTATTTTTTTTTTGTCTTCATTATTGCAAGTTTTGTATACAAAGAAATTGCTCGAATGTTGCACACATATTGGTCGTTTACATTCAGAGCAAATGTTACGAGTGCGTCTTCTGTGTTCGTCGTGAATATAACACAAATAGTAGCTCCAACTTGGATTTTTTTTTTTGTCCTTGCTGAGCCGCTGCTGCACTCGTTGAAGGTGTAGGGTCAACTTTTTCATTTAATGCCGTGTTTATATAGCTCGCTATGCCAAGTTTCGTGTTAAAGTTACGCATTACCTGAACACTGACTGACCGGCTTTCAATGAATGGCATACATAGCTCCTTGGCGAACTGGCGAAGAAAACGTTTGCGTCTAAGCTACTATATGGGAAGTTTTTATTATTTTAAAAGTATATGATACGCTGACAATGTCATCAAATCAATCATATTAAAAAAGAGAGATAATGGCCAACGCTTAGTCTGTCTTTGGCAAGTATATTCTCTAACATATTCTCTAACATCCTTTTATTTTATTGTAAAATTCAATGAGTTCTTAATATATTAAATATATTAAGAACAATATTTGAATAAATTAATTATTTAGGCTTAAGTTCTTAATTATAAAGAGATAAAGAATTATTAGATACCAGCAAAGCAGAATGCATTTTCTAGACAGCTACGTCCGTCATCAGTACTCTTTGTATCAATCTGCTTAAAAGTTATAACGAAAGATGCGAATAATTACTACTGGCCACACCTGTACTTGGGTATAGGTCTACGTAATAAAAGTTGGGTATAAGGACTAGGGTTAAGATCGATGCTTTATTGTGCAAGAATCCTAAGGTGGAATAGGCTTGGATTTTACGGTATGGATTTTGATTAAAAAATAGATATTGGAGCAGAAAAATCCAAAAGGAGAGAAGTTGCGCAACATACGAGGTATGATAAAAAAATAACCGTTATTTTCAATTTTCTTGAGGTACATATGTTCGATTTTCACTTTTTTTTTACTGTTGGTACACATGTCTGTTATTTAAGTTGACAATATCAGCCATTTTGGATTGTCAGTTTGTTTTTGACAGATAAAAAGGTAAGTCGTGTTTTGGTGTGCTCTTCGATTTTTTACTATTTCAAAAAATCGATCAAAGAAACTGTATTAATTTTTGTGTAAAAAATTAAATTAAATGTGCAAGGACATTTGAAATGTTGACTATGGCGTTTGGCGAGTCTACTATGAGCAGAACAAAAGTTCAATTGTGGTATAAACGGTTTAAGGCAGGCCGAGAAGATGTCAATTACGATGCTCGTCTTGGTCGCTCGAGCACGTCAACAATCGATGAAAACATTGAAGCAGTGAAGAAAGTGATGTTGGATAATCGTCGAATCACTATTAGAGAGGTTGCTGATGATGTTGGCTTATCGTTCGGCTAATGCCAAGAAATTTTTAGGCATGAAACATGCGGCAGAGAAGATTGTTCCAAAATTGCTAAATTTTGAGCAAAATCAACGTCGCATGGACATCTCTCAGGAGATGTTGAACATCGTCAACGACGATCCAGATTTCCTCAAAAAGGTCATAACTGTCCATAATGTCCTTGCACATTTAATTTCATTTTTTACACAAAACTTAATACAGTTTCTTTTATCCATTTTTTGAAATGTTAAAGAATCGAAGAGCACACCAAAACACGACTTACCTTTTTATCTGTCAAAAACAAACTGACAATCCAAAATGGCTGAAATGCGAAAATCGAACATACGTACCTCACGAAAATTGAAAATAATGTATATAAACAAAATCTACTAGTACTTAATAATGAAACTATGCTTTTACCCAAATTGTACTTAAAAATATTACGCTGTACAACAAAAAATTACATTTTAAATAAAAAACAAACTAAACAAAAATTAAATTTTATAAAAATCTAAAAACTGTGGATAAAGTAATAAGGAAAATGGAAAATATAAATGAAATTAAAAATATAAATAAAGTGCGAATTGAAATAAAAAAGGTAAATTACTTAAAGCTTGATAGCTAAATCTTGCCAGTGTCAAATAATTCAGTGTAAACGATGTAGATTTTGAAAAAGATTTCAATTTAAATTAAATAAAATGCCTTATTAGGGCATTATAGCCTTAGCTGTATATATAAAAAGAAAATCAAAGCTTTATTTTCACTAATCTGGGCTACAGATTTAATTTCATAGCATGGGTATTTAACCCTTATACATACGTCAATAGCAGCATACCCGGGTATACTCGTACTTTTTATATGATTATTCAGAATAACGAATAACGTCTGAAAATGGAAAAAATACTATAGGTCTCTCGTCCCACCACAGACTGCCTGGTGACTTACCTGCAACATATTGAGATCTGGACGTAGTATAAAAGATTGTTAATTTCTGATGAAATGTGCAACATAATTATTCCGGAAACAAATAGGAAAATAACAGCAAAAAGAGATTTTTATTCGTATTTGAATCTTCTTTTGACAACGGAAACACATACCAGCAACGTTAATAAACAAAGCGGCAGCAATAACGGACAAATTTTTGATGCTACACAATAAATAAAGTAGCAATTATACAGCAGGAGCCAACGTCACTTGATGAAAAATTGGTATTGTTTTCACTCAACTCATACCATCAAAACAAAACAAAAGTGTGGTGGGTACGTGACTTTATTTCGCCTTATATGGAAAAAATCTACACGACAATGGCGGCATCCAGTAAACAGAAAAAAACGTAAGTCGAAATGTGTTGAAGGACTTTTACGTCGACCTTTTCCGTAAAAGTGGACGAAACATTGTGTTCGAAAATTTTTTACCAACTACAATTTGAACACCAGTTTATCATTATTGGGTACAGCATATAAAATAAAGAAAATTTGTACCACAAAAATTTGGTATTGTAAAAGGACTTTTATTGAAATCCAATATATTCGGTTTTAGCAAAAAAACTACAATGTATCCTACTTGACCAAGAACAAATCAGTTGTAGTCCTTTCCAGAATGCATAACAGAAGCGAAGTAGGAGGTATAAAGAAAAACCCAGCAATGATATTAGAATAGAACAAAGGTAAAGGTGGCGTTGATAGCATGGACAAATGTCTTTTAGAATATTTAACCAAACTAGAATATTTTCTACACGAGCTATAAACTATGTACCTTTGAAGGTACATAGATGTTGCACTGCATTGCAATAGTTGCCACAAAAATTTTTGATTTTTTTAATTTTTCAACTACGCTTGTATGTATGTTTATATGTATGAGGCTTCTATTTTTTAATTCCACCGAATCCCACCCTTCCCCGAGCTCGTAATGAGACTTTGACACAAAGTTAAATTTTTAATCGTCTCTAACCTGTACATTGGAGCTTTATCTTTTATTTTTCTTGTCCATTTTTTCAACCTGAGTTTATCACAAGGTAATAGTTTTCGTCGACTAATAATTTAATTTATTTAATTTATGAATTAATGTGACTAAAAAAATTAAGAATCCAAAGTGATTATATTACATGAACCACAATTTTTTTTAAATTGTATTTTGGATATTAAAACTTTTATAAGTTTAATTTTTCCTTAATAGCATACTGTTGCACTGAACTTTAATATTGTTGCTGCTTTTTTTTAGTCTGGAGATATCGCTCTTTCCGATGGTATTACAATTTTATCTGTCGACAAAAGTCCTCAAATGATATGACCTACTAAAATAAAATTTTACGTATAATGTAATTCAAGTAAAATTTAGATTTAAAAGTTATTTTTTAATTTGTTTGTTTAATTTAGTAATTTGTTTAAATTTTTTTAAATAACGGCCTGTTTCACAATATCGAAAGAATTCTTTTCTTACATATTTAAAACAAGAACAAATTAAATTTTTTTTAATATAATTGTATGAAAGAATTTATTCTTTCGACATGGAAAAACCAGCAGTAATTATCTGATTTTTATTTTTTTTAGTTTTTAGCTATCTAGCTCTCAATTGTGTTGATTTTAATAAAGAACATTTTCAAAGCTGTATCTGAAATATAAATCAATCATGTTTTTTGTGATTTTTAGAAATTCAATAATGACTTAGTAAAATGACAGAATTTAAAGTATTAGCTGGTTTCAATCAGTATTCTTTAATATTTGATTAGAAAATTGTTTGTGTGTACAACTTGATTATAAATAAACTTAAAAATTATGGAATTATTCGCCCATTATGCACATGTTGTTACACAAAACTAATCTCCCCCATATTGTTTTTTTGTTTGTTTTTCTATCAATATATTAACACGCGCAAGAACTTAACAATATTTACTCGTGTTTAAAATATGGTTTGCTGGATATTTATTCATAAGAGCAAATGGTCGAAAAGATCCCAAAGGGACCAACCATAAAGCATTTTATATAAAAATAAAGACACATCCATATTAAAAAAATGTTGACAAAATATTTTTATTTGAATAGAAAATATATACTCCCACAAACGAGTATAACAGCACCTACCACCAAGGCCATTAAATCCAAATGTAAAAGGAACTAAAAAGTTTTTAAGCAATCTTTTAATAGATTGTTTAAAAAATATGCTGATAAGTTGTTCCTTTGTATCTAAATGTTTTTAACAAGTTGTTCGACACAAATTTATTTCAAGCTATGTTTTCTTCTGGTATCGTTTTTATCTTGTTTTTGCCCATTGAAAGCCAATTAACAGCTAATAATAATGAGGTTTTTCATTATAAGTTTAACAAAGTTTTCTTCAATTATACTTTTTATTTATCTTTCCTTTTCTTGCCTTCCTTTTATAATTTATTAATTGCTCTTATTGTTAGTGCGAAAGCATAATTTGTTCTACGAGTATATTCTTTGTAATCTTGTTATAGTGTTAAAATAACTTGGTTATAAGACACTTGGAAGGACAAGTTATATTTCAGGGATTGTTCTGCTTGTATTGTTAAATTTTATTTTATTAAAAACAAAGTACTCGTAACACATCGATTATTTATGTTTTAAACTTCAAACTAAGGGGATTCGATCTGGAGGTATTAAAAAATAATTAAAATTTGTAAGACCTAAGCAAGCCTTCCTTGTAAACCTTGAGTGAAGGTTGAGAGAAAAAATTATATTGAAAAAGGCAATTTTTTCTGAAGCATAATTGAAATGAATAATTCTTTTACCCAAATATACTTACCAATATAGTAGAGTTCCCTCTCGTATGTGGTGAAGCAGCATTCACGCCTTAGCCAAAAAAGGAACACACTAAGGTAGAATCACATAGACCTATTGTCCATTTTCAAATACATAGTAAAAATTTACATTTGAGAAAAAAAGTAATGTTCCGCGCTTTTCATAGACGTCCATTATCAAATACATAGTAAAAATTGACATTTGGGAAAAAAAATAGTGTTCTGCGCTTTTCATAGACGTATTTCTAGCGTTCGATAAAGTATAGCATGTGGGCCTAATTTAATTTAAATGAAATCAAAACTTGCCCTATCATTTCTATAAGTTGGTAAAATCTATTTGAGTGGTGGTAAGTTTTTACGTAATGAAGGAAGATTTTTAGGCTCGTCTGGTAATTTATTTATTTCTTATTTATTAATCTATTCACTTATTTAGTATGTAGATGAAATCCTTACAGACATATGTTATGGCCTACGGTTAGTCGCCTGACTAGCTTCTCGGCCAGCTCAAATACACCTCAGGAGGTCGTAAGGTTTGCGACGGCAACACAAAACAAAAGCTAAGACACAGCAAAAATTAACTCACTAACAAAACATACTAAACACACTCCCAACCTTGTCATGGTAGGATTCCAAAATCATTTTTAAATCCATGGCTCAAACGCCGCTCGACCGTCTCATCCACTTACTAATTAATCATTATCTCCTCTATTAACATGTGTTTTTTACTTAAAATTGCTTGCTTAAATAAACAATTATTATTCTTACTTTACAATATTTAACGATAATAAATAACACTGTACAACGACTGCAAACTTTTTCCAAAAATTACGGAGATTCGACAATTGATTCTGTTAGAGGAAACTAAAAAAAAAGATTTGAAAGATCACATCGGAATATTATTTGAGAGGCGTTAAAAGTTTTCCAGTTCAGGCCTGTTGGTGTAGCATATCGGTATATAAAACTATGTTTTCTTCACGTCTTAGGTGTAGGGTATGTTTAGCAACTTTGTAGAAATTTTATAGCAATAATTTATGTGGAATGTATGAACCCTCTTTCCCCCCGAATATTCTATTAAATCGTGAAAAACCCGCCGAAAAAGGGAAAGGGTAGCCATGAAATGTTTTACAAAAATGTTGGCCATAAAATTTTACCACATAAGTCAGAAACACAAAAAATCAATCAAATTTAAGATTTGCTTTGACAAAGACAAGCTTTGACACTAAAATACCGAATATCTACATCCCCTTTTTCGGGATGTTTTTAACGAAATTTTATAATACAGCCAAAAAAAATGCCGTTATGCGGAGAGCTAGAATAATATTTGCCATAACATTTTCAACTAAATTTCTATACATACCCTAAATGACAGATGTAAAGAAAGCATAGTTTTATACACAGTATATGCTGCAAAAACAGGCCTGAGCTGGGAGAATTTAACCGCCTCTAAAATAAAATTTCGATGTGATCTTTCAAAACGCAGCTACACGTATATTTTTGTTGGTCTCCTCTACTAGAATCAATTGTCGGAACTTCGTAATTTTGGAAAAAGTTTAAAAATGGTGTAGTGTTATTTATTAGTCGAATCACTGGTCGGAAACTTGTTTTTAAATTTTGTGCTGTATAATTAATGGTGGCAGTGCAAGTGTTCTACATACGCACATTATTTTATATATACATACATATCTGTGTTAAAATGTTAGCTGAAACGTATTAATTTAATACTTGATGACGTTTAACAGTTTGGTTTATCAAACACAACAGAGCAACCACTAAGCACGTTTGCAATAAATTTACACACACACACACACACACACATACATTGGTTGTAACTACATACATACTCAAACAGTACGTAATTTAGTATGATAAAATATCATTAGTTTCTGAAGTATTTGCAAATGTTAATGAATATGACTATGAAGACAGCGCCATTGATGGTGACACACCGCATGAACACTTTGAATGGATTAATTTGTCATGGAATAATCAGTGAAACATCTTTGTTTTACAAAAATCTATGACATGTTACATTTTAATCACGTTTCAATCAGTTTGCAAATGTCGAAGATTAATTGAAGAGAAGGAAAAATCAATAGCGTACTTAAACCATATTGTCAATGTGTCGCTCAAGGCAAAATTCAGTTTAATCAATAAATTACTAAAAGTTCAGCAATAATAATTTGAGATAATGTGTGTGTACTTAAGCACTTCTCGGTATTCATCCTTGAGAGTGTATGCGCGCAAATTAATATGTGTGATGTTTAAGTACTAAAGTGTTATGGAAAAAAATTAATCACTTTATACAAACTTGTGTTAAATTTTATGTAACAAAATGTTTTTTGCAAACTTAATTTTAATTAATTAAGTATGTGAAACAACTAGACAACAAATTAAACTGTTGAAGTTATAATCTCATCGAAATGAGTAGGTTTAATGTATGTGTTATTATTTACTTCCAGTATGTTTAACTTAATAGAAAATCAAACTTTTGTGAAAAATGTATAGCAACATTTATTATTTCACAAGAAAAATTTGACATTTAAAATGTGGTGTCTATCTCGCGATTTGAAAGAATTTCCTAAAATTTTGTACAAAAATTTTACAAAAAATTCCAAAGGAAATAATGCCCATTTGCTTTTTTCACAGCTTTGGTAAAATGTTGCCAGAAACATTTCAGTGTTTTTCCACAGTAAAAACAGAGTACTACTTCTACAACATTTGTTCATGACTTTCTCTTACAAATGTACATATATAGTTTTACAGCATTCCGCATGCACAACTGAACAGAATACCAGGCTTTAGACACGAAAACATTTGGAAGGGAAACAATTAGTTTGGTTGCATATTACGGGTGGAAAAGAACGCATCGTTGCTGTGTTCGTTACTCGGCGACACACTTTTTTGACATTTATTTTGCTTTTTGAAATTTGTTTTAATAATAATAAAATGTTGCCGACAACATAATTGGTTGTGAAAAAATAAAAGAAAATTCCAAATGTTTTCCTTCCAAATGTTCACCCGTCTATAGCCTAGTACTCTGTTCAGTTTTTCATGCGGAATGCTGTCAAATTACGTACATTGGCTCACAGCTTATTTTATGCAGTAGTTTTTTTCTTTTCAATGCTCTATAAAAACAAAACTAGCAGGAATCTAAAAAAGAATTAAGCATCATTCAATAGAAAATGTTCTGGTTTAAATAAAAAAAATATCATTTATTGCAAAAATCTTTGTTTAATAATTTTAAAACTAAAAAACAAAAAATACTACAAATTTTTATGTCACAGCTTATTTTATGCAGGCACTTTTAATTTTAATTTTTTGTGTAACACTGGGCAAAATATTCTGCCACTTCGTCTTCAGCGCTTCCTTCAAATCATATTTGTTTGAAATTTTGTGTTTCCTTAATTAATTTCTAATATTGACCATAAATTTTCTATAACGTTAAGGTCGAGCGACTGTGGTGGAGGTGTCATTAACTGTGGACAGTTATATATTAACCAAGTTTGGACAATACCTGATTTGTGCTTTGAGTGTTATCCTGGTAATATCTAAAATTTGACTTTATAATCAATTTCTCTGCACTCTCCAATAAATTATCCTTTAGGATCTCAAGGTCCATTGTTGTTAAATTTCCATTACCAGCTGTCGACAGACAGGCCCAAACCATAACACTGCCATCACAATGTTTCACTGTAGCTTTTAGGTTTTCTTTTTTGAGCTCCGTATTTGGTTTCCGCCACACATAAGACATGCCATCTAAATCGAATATGTTAAATTTTGATTCGTCGGCGAAGATAACCGAATTCCAAAATTCTGAATCTTTGGTAGAATGTTCTTTGGTGAAATTTAATTTGCAAAGTCTGTTTTTCGGGTTAATAAAAGGTTTCTCAGTTTTGGAGCTGAAACCTTTGGATTTGCCTTTATTTTTCTTAAAATATATCGCTCGTCGTGTTCGGTGAAAAATTTAATTGGTGCATTTCTGCTTTGTTATGGACCCTATTTTCATGAATAACGCGCTCGATGATTTTTTGCACTGTGGAAGTATTTATGTGAACTATTTCTGCTATTTTTCGCTGTGAGTGACCGTTTTTAAAAAGGTTTAAGACCAATTCCCGTTGTTTTATCGTTGTGCGCGGATCCATTTGAATTTTTTAAAACTGACACTTCGAGTAAAAAAATTAGACTTAATATTCAACGCCAGACATTGCCAAAAGTAGAATGCAGAAAAATTCAAAACCAATAACCCTCCACTGAGGTACCGTTACAGTCACAAATGGCTGCATAATTGAAGCTGTGAGATGGAAAAATGGGGTATTTTTTGTTTTATTACCTTTTAAGTATTTAAATGCAGATTTTTGCAGTGAATGATTTTTGATTGTTTATCCTGAATATTTTCTCTTTCAAATTGTGCAAAATTTTTTTTAATGTATTGCTAGTTTCGTTTTTATAGAGATTTTAGATGAAAAAAATTCACGGCATAAAATAAGCTGTGAGCCACTGTACATAAAAATGTTTATATAAAAGTCATGAAAAAATATTGCAGAAGTTGTACTCTGTTTTTACTATGCAAAAAATTTTGAAATGTTTCAGGCAATATTTTATAAAAGCTGTGAAATAAAGCAAATGAGCATTATTTCATGTAGAATTTTTTGGAAATTTTTTTAAAACAATTTAAAGCAATAAAATCGTAAAATTCTTCCAAATCGCATACATTTTATATGTCAAATTTTCCTTTTGATATAATAAATGTTGCTCAACATTTTTCACAAATTCGAACAGAGTAATAGGCTTAAACTGGGAGTAACTAGCCTATTTTACCCGACATTGGCTGGGTCCATTCTTAGGATTTTTAAAGAACTGGTAAATAAATAGGGCCAAATTCATAAAAAATATTTTTGGTTTATAAAAGGTTTACTGAATAAATTTTGTATGAAAATTTGTTTTATAAACCTTTTATAAAACAGAAATATTTTTTTATCAATTTGGCCTATAATCTTTCATAGCTATTACACACCTTGTGAAAAAGTTGTTTCAACAGCAGCGTTATCTATCCTCTATCAAATCTATCAAATGAGTAGTTAAGGGTACACAAAAAATGTAATGATTAGACAATTTTGAAGAAAGAAACACTTAAATTTTATAAAAAAATTGCCAGTTTTACAACCGGTTAACTGAATACATTTTTTTATATTTAATAAACTTTTCTAAAATTTAAGCACAAAAACATTTATTATTTTCAACTCAAATTAGCAAAATATATATAACTATATTATTTCTTATTTAGACGTATTTCCTTTCATTTCCTTTATTTTAATGAATAAAAAAACTTCACAACGCTTACAATAATTTATTTGCAGACTTTACTAAAATTATAGTTCTTATACACTTAATCATTATTATATCCGTGAAAATGATAACCCTCTTCAAAAATCGCTGTGTGGTGGAAAACAAAAGCTACGATCGACGATAACGCGATGCACCTGGTTATAACTTCAGAATACACTTTAATAATACCACTCCGTTCTTTTGTTGTCTTTTGTTACACAACTAATTTAGCAAAAGCATCCTAAATAAAAATTTAATTTATTTAATGAGTCGTATACTAAGGTCATTAGAAAATATACAGTCTGTCAAGAAAATATTTTGATATAATGAAAAATGTTCTGTTTTTAGATTTTATCTTTAACGCATAGAGTCTTTTTAAAACTATGCAAGAATTGTCTAAAATGTGTTCAATAACAAGACTAACTATTTACAATATTTTAAGTCGTAAGAAATCAAAATATAAGGTAGACGAAACCCCTTTGGTATCCACAAGAACAAATTTCAAGTTACCCTTTGAGAACAAGAACACTTTCAAGTTAACCAAGAGAAGAATGTAGCGTGACAGTCTCCCGCGAAATCGTAAGGCAAGTCTTTCAGTAGAACGGATATTCATCAAAAGTAGCTCAAAAAAAACTCTGCTTACAATGCAACACAAAGAAAAGCGATTATTTCCAAACCTGTTGACTACTGGGATGCCGTTATATTTTACGAAGCGATAAAAATGTTGAATTTCTATGACAGTGGGCCCAATAGAGTATAGGGAAAATTCCTAAAAGCGTTAACATAATTCCAGTAGTAAATTTTGGAAAACTTTCTTTAATGATTTGTGGGTTCATATCTGGTAAGGCATTTGGATAATTTTTTTTTTATGAACACAATAGTTGCGAAACAGTATCTGAATATATTAATGGTCAGCTAAATTTTAGGGTCAATAAATATATGATATATACTGATAGAAAGCTGAATTATAAGTTTTAGCAGGATAATGACCCCAAACGTAAGGCTCTTCTGGTAAGGACATGATTTTCTAAATCTGTGGCAAAGTACTGTATATTCCTGCTCAGAGTTCTCACTTATTTATCCAGTTGAAAATTTGTGAGCTTATCTGAAACAAAAAAAAAAAAACGTTTCTAAGAGGTGTTTCAAAAGCCAAGATGAGTTAAAAGCTGTAATTTTGAAGGAATAGAATAAAATTCTAACGAAATGTGTGCAAAAATGAGTGTATTCCAACAAAGGGTGTCTGCTAGCCGTGATTGATGCCAATGGTAGCCCTACAAATTACTGATTGTCTTACAATTCCATACCCATCGCAATTTTTCATATTACAGTAGACCCTTGCAAATTAGAACCAATTCTAATTTCTGAATTATTCTAATTTCTGGACATTTTTTTTTTTTTAATATAAAAAATAAGAAATTGAATAAATTTACTTTATTTTAGGGATAGACTACACAATGGCCAAATTTACAACTAGTCTTTTTTTGAATATTCAGCGCTGTGCAAAGATTTATGGCCTGCCTCCTGATATGTGTTGGAAACAGCATTTAATATTGTTGTGGTTTGATGTAGCTGATTGAAGATGTTGTCACATTAAAATCTAAGGCTAACCGGTTATCTTGAATGTCTTTGTCAAGCTTTTCTAATAATTTGACTTTAGTTTCCAATGATAAAGTGCTTTTTTACGTTTATTTGACATTTCTAATGCTACACTTTCACTTTTTAATAGAGACTGCCAAAATATGTACACGCGTATCAAATTTTACAAATAAACTAGCAACAACAAACATACATAAATCCGACAAAAAAACAACAAATATATGTATGTATGTTTAGGTGATTCCCCTTTTTAGTTTTACTTTGTTCAAACAGAATGAAAATAAATTGGGGATTTCTTGTGTTCAAATAACAAAATAAAAAAGACGCTCAGAAATTAGAATTTTAAATTCGAATTTCAGAGCGTTAAATCTATTCCAAATACTGATTCTAATTTCTGGAGGTTCGAATTACTGAAAGCTCTAATTTTTGAGCGTCTACTGTATCTTAGTATGTAAAAACATTTTTTTTTGACAACAAAATGCCAGAAGTTTTTCTGTTCATCTTGTTTTTCATCCTCATTTTTTTAGGTTTTCTTTTTCTTAACGTTATTTCAAGATAACATATAGATAAAATTAATTTAGCAAAAAAATTAATAAAAATAAAAAAAGAAATATAATTTTCTATTATAAAATCAAAACCAAACTTTTTTCACTATGTAAAAACACTTCCTTGACAGACTGTGTGTAAGCCATTATTTTTGAAAACCTCAACTTAGATCACGCTTAACCTCCATAAGTATTACATCTTACGGCAAACCTCGTCAATTTATCACAATAGACTAGATTCACTTCATTAAAAATTTAATTTTACTTAAGTTTAAGTTAAATCTATTTATATCTTTTAACTGTCAACTGCTTTACGTTTGTAATGTAAACATTTTAAAAGACAATATTATAGATATCAAATTAGTTAAACACGTAAAAAAAATTCCGTTACGGTTTTAAAAAGGCAAATAGTATTTTTGTCGAGTCATAAATTTTAAAACATAAATTGTAAAGATGTCAAAAATAAGAAGAATTCCTTATTTAAGGGATCTATGTTACACAAGTTAACATTCCTAAAGATGTTCTTAAGTTTCATGTTTTGTTTTACTCATAAGTAACGTCACAGCCACTTAAGTGAAATATGGGTTGCATATGCCCCATTTCTCGTTAAAGATGATGAAAGTAAAAGCTTTGACGCAATATATTGCCAAAAGTATAATGCTACATAAAGAATTGTATACTTTTAGGCACATATGCTTTTATGTTGGGCGTTCACTAGGTGTTTGCATATGTAAGTACATTTATCCTTTCGTTTTTTTTTTTTTTTTTATTAAATTTTTTGTCATAAAGTTTTACATATCTTTTTCTTTTAGCTTTTAAAATAAATTTATAAAAGTAAATATGACACTTTGGTGTAAAGCAAACAAGTGTGTATTTCACTTCCATCTGTTAAGTGTCTTTATGAGCTCATAAGTTAAGTAAATTGGTTAAGTTTAGATCTGTCTGTTTGATATGTGTGAGTGGACCTTCTTTACTTTATTTGGTTCCTTTTTTGTGTTTATTAAAACGGCATTTCTTTATTTTTTGTTTACGTTGCTTTTTCAGTTTTTTGGTTTGACTTTTTTCTCTCTAATCGGGTTTCAAATGTTTAACTACAAAACTTTTATTTTAGTTTATCCTTGATTTATCCTTTTGAACTGGAGCAACTAAAAGTTGTTTCTAATGTTATTTGGGGAAACGTTTTTTTCTGTTGAAAATTAGATATTTTGGCAAAAAAAAAGTATCCTATATTGGAATCAGGATACTAAGGTACCTTCACAAAATGTTGTTAAAATCCATTTAGTAGTTTTTACGTGATGCGAACGTAAAAGAAAAGCAGACAGACAGATAGAAAAATAGTTAATATTTTATTATATGTATAGATGTATGAAGTTTCATGTTATATATAAGCACAGCCTGATAGCTATATTCATATTGAATTCAACTACAAATATATTTCGACAACTTGTTACGTAAAAATAGACACTTTATGTAGACAACAAATACGCTTGCATTAATTAAAATTTTTTTTTCATAATTTTGATAAATAAATGTTAGTACGCTAGTCTATCAGTCCGGTAGTTGCGCGTTCGATTCCCTCCAAAGACTCTGGATGTATTCTGCAGGCAAGTAAAAAGCTTCACAGGTAGTGTTGTTTAAAAAAAAAACAAGCTTGTGAGTTCGTTTTTATTTTATTTTTTATTAAGTATAAAATGTGTAAATAGTTCACAACCACATATTTAAACCTATTGTTATTTAATACCATAAGCATTTTAAATCGTGTATACCCTTATATAAGTATATGGGTATTACCATTGTGTCTTTACTCTTAGCTATATGGTGTACAATGGGTCAATAAGATACAATTTGGAATAAAAATCAATTTCTCATTGGCATTAACAAAAGTCCCATATATATCCTTAGTATTTGCAGTACCATTTATAACATCTATGTGTGTATATCCGATTATGGAGAATAAAGATTAATGAAGAAAATAGAAAGTAACAAAAAAATCATTAATAGCAAAGGTTGGATGGATCTACTACAGCTTAAATATACATTTTTTTTTTTGTCATAATTTATTTATTGTATCTTCAATATTTTTGGACTAACAATAATAACTCTTAGGTCTAAAATAAAATATACTTTTTAAGTCCAGCCAGTGCTAGACAAAAATAATGTTTTTTTCACGGATTTTGCAATCATTTGCCGGTCAAGAAAAGCAGTATCTCTTCTTTTTAGTCGAATGTAACCAGGTTCATTCAGTATGTTACGCGCCAAAGGGGTTGGATGAGATTCAAGCTTCTTTAGATATGTGACTGCAGGTTTCGCTATTTCTGCTTTAACTGATGGCATGTTTAGGTCTTTGTGGATGTTCGAATTTTTTATATACCAGGGAGCAGATGTAATCATACGTAGTATCTTATTTTGGTGCCTTTGAATTTTTTCTACATTGCTAGCTGAGGCAGTACCCCATAACTGAATCCCATAACATCAAACTGGTTTGAGAATCGACTTGTACAGTAGAAGTTTACAATCTAAGCTCAGGGTGGAGTTTCTGCCAATAAGCCAATTTAGTTGTACTGCTTTTAGTTTCATTTGTGTTAACTTGAAATCAATGTGGCTTTTCCAAGTAAGGCGACGGTCAAGATGTATACCCAGGTATTTGTTGTCTGAAATATACATATGAACTGGTTTTTTGAAAATGGTATAAGTAATTTTTTTCATATATTAAGATATTTAAGGGGTTGCATTTGATTCAATTCAAAAATATTAGTCAACTTTAGTCAATTCGAGTGATGTTTTTTACACCTTTTAAATTTTATTATGCAATAATAATAACTAAAATTAGGGTTCCGTATACAAAGTGTAAAAACGTAACCCTAATGTTTTCGCTACAATGTCTGTCCGTCTGTCAGCGCCTTTTATCTCTGGAACCGTAATAGGTAGAATCTTGAAATTTTCACAGATAATGTATAGCTATTGCCGCTATAGCAACAAATACTAAAACTTAAAGGGTGTTCCAATAGAGAGGTGTTATTCACGAAAATGTGTTTATTTCTTGATCTGTAGGAGGGATACACTTGAAATTTACAAACAGTAATTAAAACTTAGTTTGCTATATAAACAAGTATACAAAAGTAAACCTAAAAATTGAAGAGTGTTACGATAGTGGTGTGATTTGCATGTATAAGGCCTAAGTTTTGAACCATAATAGGTATGTAGACGCTTGAAATTTTCACAGAAGGTGTATAACTGTGGCCGCTATAGTAGCAAATACTAAAACTTATAGGGTGTTGCGATAGAGAGGTGTTATTCACAAATATCTGCTTATTTCTTGAACTGTATAAAAATTAAAGGGTGTTCCGACAGTGACGTGATTCTCATGTATAACGCCTTATTTCTTAAACCATAATAGGTACTCTTAAAATTTTGTACAGGAGATATGTTGCCACGGCCGATATGACAATTACTAAAAATTAAAGGGTGTTCCGACAATGACATGTTTTTAAAGTATAGTGACTTATTTTTTTAATCGTAATAGGTAAACTCTTGAAATATTCATAGACATGATTTTTACTTAAATAGCCTTATTCTTTAATAGGTAAACTCTTGAATTATTTACTGTAGATGTTGTACTTCGGCCGCTGTAACAATTGCTAATTACTAAAGGGTGATCCATCAGTGACATATTTTTCACGTATATTACCTTATTTTTTCATTCGCAATAGGTAGGCCTGATATTTTTTTAGAAAGTGTATTACCATGGCCGTTATAACAATTCCTAAAATTTAAAGGGTGTTCCAATAGCGATGCAATTTTCGCGAATACGACTTAGGTTTTGAAAACAAAGGGTGCGCCATAAAACATGAAAAATATAACAACTTGAATTTATAAAGTCCTAATAAACATAGTACGGAACCCTAGATGTGTGAGACTAACTCGCACTTGACTGATTTATTTATAGCTCCACATGGACTTATACTACTTTCAAAAATAACATATTACAAAAAATAAAAACAAGAGCAAATTTAAGTCCATATTTTTTTAGAAATAAGCTTCACTAAAATATATTTTTATGTAAAAAATAATAGTTATTAATAGTTAATTTGAGTTATCTTAAAAATGTAAAAATGAAAATTACTTCCTTAAATTTTTTTTACAGTTAACATATTGAAGTATTTATGGTGAATAAATAAAGTAATAAACTTATTATATCGTTATATTTCTCTCTTGGTATGCTCCTTGAAGTTTTATAGGGTGACAACGTATAAATTTTGCTGAGGTTTTTTGGTCTTCCCTTTTTTCAAAATAAAATAATAAATAAATAGAAAAAATAAATAAATAAATAAAAAATTCTTAACCGCAGCTGTTTCGACTCGGCTTGTGCCTTTGCTTGATTTTAAATTTTATTTGAAGTGTGATGTTGTGAAAACGAAATGTTATGTTACGTTAGAGTTTTTAACAATGACAACATTTCTAATTTGATTTCTTTACTACAAAATCCAATGAAATTCTTCATACTCAGTATTATAGTGTGAAACGGGCGTTAGTAATATCTGCAGCAGCGTACATTAAAGTAGTAATAAAAAATAATAATTGCAATAAGAAAATTTTTTTAATTATAATAATTAGGAATGGACTTATTCCACTTTCAAAAGAAATATTTGTGCGATAGCTTTGTACAGCAAAACTGTTTTTGTTTATTTTGTGTCAAAATAGAACTCTATTGAAATTGTTTTTATAACAATGGAAAGAACACCCAGAGAAAAAATGACACCATCCGTTATCAAAACGACCTCATACGGTGTCGAAAGTGTATCGACAACGATTGTACTCAAATTGTATACGGACGTTGTCAATTCGACAACGAAATATTGACAACGAGGGATTGTTAAATTGACAACGAACGTGAATACTTTGACACCGCATTCTTGTCGAATTGACACCACACCGTTGTAAACTTGACACCACATCGTTGACGATTTGTAAATCCTCATTCCTTTCCAAATTTATTATAATAAAACAGATTGTAATAGATTATAAATTTTTAAACTTATTTTATTCACAAAAGGTTTTTTTAATTATAAGAACCAAAATATTAAATAAAATTAATTCTAAAATAAATTTATCTTATAATTAATAATAATAATATTTAAAATTTATGCTCACAGGTCAATTTTTTCTTTTCATCAGCATATTTCCTTTGATGTTTTATAAAATGCTGTCATCAAATCTGAAATTAAATCCTATAGAATTGTTTAAGATGCTCTTTGTAATTCCTATCGCAATTTCTCTCACCTTGGTTAAAACTCTTCTGCTTTTTGGAGCAATATGACGCTAATGCATTGTTGGTGGTGTCATTGTTTCTCCACCATAGGTCCACTTTGGTTAGCACAGGCATCAATTTCAAACTGTGCCGTTTACAATCAAAAAATTTTAATGCCTTTGTTTTTTTCAGCCAAAAATCTTCTCTCTGAATTCCTCTCGCAGACTTAATGGTGGCAGTGATTCCCTTAAAACTTGATTCAGCCATTTTCAGATAATCTGCAACAGAAGTTTGCTCCATATTGTTATTAAAAAAAATGCGACTGGATAAATTGATGGAAACTAACACAATGAAAAACATGACCTTGCACTGTTAATTTGAGCACGTCCGTTGTGAAGTCAATTCGACAACACTCGTTGTTATTCGAGCACGTTCGTTATCAAATTGAAAACACTCGTTGTCAATTTGACTACGTACGTTTACAAGTTGATAACACACGTTGTCAAACAAAAGTGACAACGAAAAGGTATCAAAGCGACCACATTCGTTGTGGATTTTGCAACGTCGTTTTTCCCTCAGTGAAGGAGTCTATTGCTCATTAAAATTACCGCTAACTCAGTTTTTTTAAAAAGTGGACTTATACCACTTAAAAAAAAAAAAAAAACAGCTCATATGTATATTTTTTATACAACTTATTGGAATCAGAGAAGTGTATGATTCTAGATTGAAGTTAGGGAGAAAATTTTGTTTGCGCGGCTCTGTTATTTGCCTTTAAACTGGAAAATTTATGTTAAAATGATTTTTGGAGAAATAAAGTATATAATTTGAATTGACACGAATCAAAAGGATTGAGAAAGGCTTCATTTTAATGTAATATAGATAAGAGAGCGTTTAAAGTAGCAGTAGTAAAACATTTTAATATTTAATATTTTAACATCTGAATTCCTAACCTGCCTTTGTTAATCGCGGGGCTATAAAATTATTTTTATAATATGTAGTGAAGAGATGTGGCTTTAAAAATTTGTTATTTTTTCTTTTTTTTTGAATCAGTGCTGTGCACTCCGAGGAATTTTAAAATAATTCATAAATTATATTCCAATACTAGTTGTGCCCCCACGTCGTGGGCGTCCTGACAATATTTTGCTCGATTTTGCTTTGAAAGTATTACACACCAATTGTAAGACTCTTACTTTTAATGTGCTTCAGTTATGGTTTATGTATTTACTTTATATAAAGGTACCCATCCCTAGATAAAATTCTAAAATTTATTAAAAATTCTAAAAATTATCGCAAAACTCTGGAAAATGTGTTTAAGATATTTTAATAACAATTTAATTCCACAAAGTAAAAACACAAATCAAATACAAATTTTATTAATTGGCTATTTGGCAGTAAGTAATAAATATTTTATAATTATTTTAAATCACCGCCATCTGTAACGTAACCGTGTTTGAAATATCCCGCTTTCAGAAATAAAAGATGCCTTAATGTATGCAGTACCTTTAAAGCGGTAAAAAAAAGTCGGCGTACTTTTACTGATTTTTCTCTTTATTGTCTCTTGAAAATAAGGTATTTTTGCGAAAAAAAAAGTATCTTATATTAGAGTCAGGATGCTAAGGTATCTTCTAAAAAAATTTTTTTAAAATCCATCCAGATTTGTCTGGAGTCTTAGATAAAATTCTAAAATTGATATAAAATTCTAAAGATTATTGTAAACCTCTGTAAAAGATGTATAAAATATTCAAATAACAAAGTAATTCCATAAAGTAAAAATAAAAATTTTATTCAATTTAGCGCCTAATATAGATCTTAATATAGCGCAATAGGTTTTAGAAAATCCCAGTTTTAAACCGAAAATTTCAGTACCTTTAAGCCGGAAATTGCGTTCTTAAAGCTTTTTCTCCACTTTCTCTTGGATATGAGATATTGTTACGAAAAAGAGTATCCTATATTGGAATCAGGGTGCTAAGGTACCTACTCACAAAATTTTATTAAAATCTATTTAATAGTTTTTACGTAATGCGAACACAAATGAAAAGCAGACAGACAAACGGAAATGTGTTATTATTTTATTATATGTATAGATTTTCTATTTTTGGATAGGGCTGGAGATAGAACCATTAAAATTTATGACCCAATTTTTCTTTTATTTTAATTGATATAGGTTCTTAACTATAGTTTTACTAGTACCGAAATAAGTACAACTTATATAAGCAATATCACCTTTTTGTTTCTGGCAAAAACGATAGTTTTCATATATTCCCTTTATACTTTTTTATTCTAAATTTTATCCAGGCTGCAGAACATATATCAAAATATAAATCCCTACATAAATAAGTCAACTTCTTAAAAAATTATAATTAAGGTCGGCCAAGAACTAAAAAAAAATTTATACGCCAGACCTATAAGCACATTTTTTGTGCATAAACTATTTACGACATTTCTAAAAAAAAAATTAAAAATTGTATACCCGAGGTACCACCCTTTACGGGTTTACCCACAAGCCCGCCTTTAACGTCCTCTTACCGTAAGTAACACCATTCAGATACCTCTCTGTTTTACCTCTGGGATCATTAAGATATCCTTAGTGGTTCATGAGCTACCGAATTGTCTCTCCAAAGCAAAGCGATTTAAACCACTGTGTGACATTTTTAAAGAAGTTAGAAATGAGTCCAAACCCCTATACTCGTAAGATCCTAAAGGATTATGGTAATTTTCAAATAAGAAGAAATTTCCTTCTCCTGACTTCTCTTAGCGGAACATCAGATATCTGTCACGCAATGACAGTAGCCACAATGAAAATTAAAAAAGGACATTTAAGGATTAAAATATTCTACGAAAATGTTTGCGGGAAAATTTCAGTGGGGGTCACCAAAGACACCAAAGACACCAATGTTGTAAATAAAGCTCTTTACGCTTAATTAGTAAATAATTGTACTGTTTAGTAAACTCAATTATGCTTGATGTTTTCTATTTATTTTATTTTTAATTTTAGTAAAAATCACACCCGATATGTACTGCTTAGTAGCTCAATTATGCTTGATTTTTTTCTTTTTTTTATTATTAATTTTAATAAATATCACACCCGATTTGTAAGTTACAGCTGACTAGACGCGAGAACTCAGTGTTTGGCCTGGCCAAACTTGACACCGTTTTTACCTGTTTTGTATGAATAAAAAAAAAATAGAAAGCATAGAATCATTAATAACAACATATTTAGCTTGAAAACAAGAAGTTTCTTAACAGATTTCTAGCAGAGTTGTAGGCTCGATAGAGCAAACCTACATCAATACTCTTCCTGTCCTTCAGGGCTAATAGACACTATTTATCCTTTTATATGATAAGAAAAATGTAACGGAAATTTTTCCCAAAAATTATAAAAAATACTAGAAAATTAATTATCACCGATTTTTGATTATTTATTTATTTTCGATTATTTTTATAATTTTTGGGAAAAACTTCCATTATTGTTTTTCAAGCTATTTTTAATCTTTTCAAAGTGATTATTTATTTGGCCACTTTATTTTTTTTTTTTTTGTTTTTGAGCTATTTTTCCTAGTTTCATTTTTCATACAGCCGTAACGCGATTGTATTGAGATATTGGAACGTTAAATAATAACACGTTTAAATATTTTTTTTTTTTTAAATTATAACCCCATTGTGCATTTTATATATATAACTTAGAGTATTAAATTGTTGCAGCCCTTTTCTTAACTGCTTCTTGTAATGCAATTTTTGCAGCATATTTATGTGGATATGACACTTCTTTTCTTCTCTGTCTAGCATCTGTGTGTTTGTGAGCATTCCACCATAGTTTATGGCCATTCTTGCTGCTATTAAATTTTCTCCCTTAAGCTGGTTTGTAATGAGTTTTGTTCATGTATAAACGTTTGTTTGCCTAAAAGAAAGCATATTTTTAAACGGTTTTATTATTTTTCTTTATTTTTTATATTTATTTTTTTTATTATTTTTTTTTTTTTTTTTTTTTTTTGTGAAAAATTTAGTTTCCACCTTGTGGCTTCTTTAAATATTTTGCCATATAATAAGACTCTGAAGAGAATAAGAAAATTACTAGAATGAGGCTGAGTGCTATATACGGTAATTTACATTTGACATACATTTTGCTATTTTAATTTTAGACAAAAGTTCGTTTTGAAAGCTGAAAGATTATTTTTTTTTACAAATAAGGTGATTTTTTTTAAGATAGAAATGGGGAAATATAATTTTAGACACTAACAGAATGCGTTTTCTGGATGTTTAGATCCGTCTTCAACATCCTTCTATTTACTTTAGTTACTATCATCATCTACTTAATACGACAATTTTGTATTAAACTGAATATTTTTTTTAAATAATATATATATATATATATAGCTATAGATGCCTACACAAGTCAACCGATCTTTCTGACATTTTCACAGTTTATTATTAGATATACGGTTGGTCCAATAGGGTACTTATTTTTTGATATTCGACGTGGGCGTGGCAACTTCATACAAAGTAAATATTTATGATCGTGTTGCTTGGTAACAGTAATAGTTAACGCCTTGAAATTTTGTATTCATAACGTCTTTATTAACATACATACTTTAGGGAAAGATAGAGAAAGATATCCTGTATCTTGAGAACGGAATTAGGTAGAACCTTGGAATTTCCCACCATTAACCTCCATATTAACGTACGAGGTATGATCAAAAAATAACCGTTATTAAATTAAATTAAATGTGCAAGGACATAATGGACAGTTATGACCTTATTGGGCAAATCTTGATCGTCGTTGACGATGTTCAACATCTCCTGAGACATGTCCATGCTCGTCAAACGCCACAGTCAACATTTCAAATGTCCTTGCACATTTAATCCACCAAAATACAGAATGAATTGGAACTTCCATACAAGGTGAAAAATTATTTTCGTTTATATAGAGCTCTATAATAGATATGGTCTTGAAAGTAGGCAAAAGTAACCCTCATACCTATGCGAATATTCTAAAAAAATATAGGCTTGATTGGGACAGTGATCGTATTACGCCCCATTCAAAGTAAAAATTATTATCCTATATCTAGGGAGCTGAAATAGGTAGCGTCTTGAAATTTTGCTTCAGTAACTCCGATATTAAGATACATTGTGTAGAGAAACATAGACTGAATTGGAATGGTGGGCGTGATACATTTTATTCATAGTGACAAATTATTATCGTGTACCTAAAAAACTGCAATAGATAGAGAATTGAAGCTTTGCTCGAGTACCCCCTATGCTAATTCACATAGTCTGCCAAAATACAAAGTGGATTGAGGCAGTGTGCATGGTATCTTCCATACAAAGTGAAAAATTGCTATCGTGTACCTTGAAAACTATAATAGGTAAAGTCTTGAAACTTTTCACAAGTAAATCTTATATTAATGTGCATAGTCTAGAATAATATAATCTGGATTAGGATAGTGTGGGTGGTACCTCCCATAAAAAGAGTGTTAATAAGTATAGTCTAGAAAAAAATAAGATTAGATGGGAACAGTAGGCGTCATACCTTGCATATAAACTAAAACGTTTTTGATTTGGGATAACTAGCTATCCCCGGTGCGCTTCGCACCGGATTCAAGAGGCAAAGGATATAAATAACAAAAGTTTCCATGACATCTGAAGTAGTCATTTTGTGTGTCATATTGATTTTACATGGTATTACCCTATTGTTAAAAGACATTGACGAAAGAAGGTTATCAATTCGACTGCATTTTTTATGTTAGTAGCTTTAAGTTTACATTTAAAAATAAAAGCTAATAAAATTAAAAACTAAAGACTGTTTCCATACAACAAACCTGACAATCACGCTTTGCTTTTTTTTAACGAAGTAGGCTGGCATTTTGTGTTTTTAGATGCCGATATCTAAAAGTAATAAAAACTAAACTATGGTTTTCCCATAGGCAAGAGCCCCCACGCAAACCCCTAAGGGTCTAAGAGCACATACACGATCTCAACCAGAATCTCACAAAGAGAACAAAACTTGTAAAAATTTTAAATCAGTAACATACCAGCTTTCAACAAGGTAGGTTTGTGTGACTTTGCTAAATATTTAGCAAACCAATGCATTTTTATTTTAACCACTTTTTTGGTTGGGGGCCTTTGCCCATAGGTGACGCAATTTGTCTTATATAACTTTAACTTTGAATCGTTACAGACAAAGTGGGTCTTAATATGTAGCAATTTAACAAATATCACATTTAAGTTAAAATTTGTCCCCATTTTTTCACACATATATGAGCTTGTCTTTTGATCCGCCATAGATAGGTGTCATTTACAAAGTATGTTTAATGTGTCAAAATAAAAGGATATCCAAATAGAAAATGAGAATTTTTAAGATATAGCTTTTAAACCGTAATAGTCAGACGCCTAAAATTTACCCATAGTACATATTTGTACGTCCTCAACAATAAAAAGTAGTCAACATACAATTAAGAGCTGCAAGGTCACCCTCTTAGAGGTATTCATTATGTATGTATATGGGTTTTTATTTTGTGTCTGCTATTTTGTCCGCTAAAGGGACAAGCATTAAAAATAAAATCAAAAACTAAAGGGTATCCCCATACCTGATGTGGTTTTGATAAAAAATTTTATCTTTTATATTTTAGATTACTTCATTGAGAGGCTTTTGTTTTTATTAATTATAAATTTATTTACTACTAGCAGTGCCATCCACGTCGTGGGCTTTGAGAGTATTCCACACCAATTGAAAGACTCTGACTTTTATAGTGCTTCAGTTATGATTTATGTATTTACTTTATATAAATATACCAATCCCTGGATAAAATTCTAAAATTTATTAAAAAATTTTAACTTCCAAAAACGTTTTAATAAGGGGGTTTTGGGTGGTAGCTGATTACGAATTTTGAAAATTCAAAATAGAGGGTCCAATATGGGGGAATATATTTTGTAATGTTTTTGGATTTGTTTAAAACAAGTGGATTTTGATACGCCTTTATTTTCTTATCAAAGGTGTATTTTAAAGCTCACTTATGACAAAAGTATTGCAATTAGAGAACTGGGGTTTGCTGCATTAGAAAGAGCGTATTGTCTATTTTAGAAATCACCAAAAAAGTAAAAATCGTTTTTTTTCATCAATAGCTCCCTTTTAACTGGATTCGACACATATGTATAAAAGATATATAGATTTTGTTAACTTTTTAGTACATTTATAAAATTTACTTTTAGCTTGGTGGTTACCGATTAGATATTGAATTGATGTTGTTTTATTAATCTGGCTTGATTTTTTTTTAATTAATAATTTAGAGATTTTCCGACATTTTACAGATTTTATTTTGTATGTGTTTTTATTGCCTATATGATTACAGGATCTAGCTTAGTTTGGTATAAATGTACCTTGTCATGAATTGACGAATGAGAGTTCTGTACTTATTGTTGGTGCAAATCAATGTGAGATCCTTAAGACACCGTTAAATATATTAAAAGCTAAAGGATAGTTCTCTTCATGGTCAGGTAGAGTCTAGACCTTACTTCTTGAAAAAGTCATCAAGAACATGATCACTGAAAACATGTCCTTCCAAGACCAATGCGTCACATATATATCAGCGCCTCCAAAAAATTGTAACAGCAACGGCACAAGGTTATATGTTTATATTTTAGAACATGTTTGTACGGAGGTATGCAATATCAGTATATAATGACTAAGAAATAAAGAAAATATAATTATATTTATATTTATAAACGTCGATGGCTGCTGCAGTTTAACCTTACAAGAACACATGCAAAACTTAAAATAGGCTTCCCTAGATATAAGGATCTATAATATTAAATGTGCAAATTACAAATGGAATAGCATACTGATATTTTCTCCACGTATAGGTAGTGTAATAGAAATAATGAAGCTTCAAATATGACCACAGTATAACTTATTTTAATACCAAGTGAACTCAACTGCACTTGTTGCCATTGAAAAGTAATTGTATGAAAGAAAAACAAATTTAATGCAAAAAGTAAAATTTATAATGAAAACTATGAATAGTTCGTATAAATTATTTAAAAGGATATTGAAGAAGTATTAATTAAAATAAACATTTTTATGGACAGGAATAAGTGAAATTGTTAGCCCGTATGTAAAATTGTAATGTAAGAATTTATGCAAAATTAGCTCTAAAATACGTTACAAGTAAACTTCATTTATTTTACTTATACTGAACCAAATTTCGTAGGTAATATTAACAAAAAAAAAAAAAAATGTAGAACCTTAACGCCAAAAATAGTTAAAACAACTTAATTTTTACTCAAATCTATTAACCCTCGGAGGTATAGAAAGGTCTGTGCAGACTTTTTGCATATAAAAGTTTGTCTTTCATGTTAGAGACAAATCCTTCCATGACTTCCTGGAGCAACAATCTCCGAACACAATGAGTAAAAAATCAGAGCAATAGTGGATCCGAGTTCGGTGTAATCCCGGTTTACAAATTTGTGTCGACAAACATCATACACAGGTCTGTGCAGACCTACATGTAATTCGTATGGAATGAAGGGATGAAAGTGATAAAAGAGTGTATAACTTTTTTTGTTTTTCATGTTTTTTTTTTTTTGCTTTTCGGTTTGGTATTTTTGGTGGCAAAACAAATTTTATTTCAAATCAATGCAGAGAGTGGAGAAAACCTGTAACCGAAACAGAAATATACACATTTATTGACCTTACCTTGTCTGCCGGCATATTCGGGCAAAACGATCAGCCTAGTCATGAGTTGTGGGGACATAATGGTAACCCTATGTACAAGGCGACGATGTTTGCTAACCGTAATAAATTATTCTAAAGTATTTTATATTTGATAACGGTACCACGAGATCCGCTCGCATTGTAGAAAGCAAATCGGCCGCCATTGACGACATTTGGAATATGCTCATGAGCAATTTAGAGCGTCGATATGTTCCGGATGAGCAATTGGTTGTGCGATGCCAATTCAAATTATTCACTAAAAAGAATTATATATTTTGGAAGGCAACCAAATGAACCACGTACGTTAAATCTTGGCGAGAACTTTGTTCTGAAATTGGTGGATAAATATAGTGGTTTTGGTCGAACAATATATGCCCACAACCTTTTTTAGGGTTCCGTACACAAAGTGTAAAAACGAAACCCTATTGTTTTCGCTACAATGTCTGTCCGTCTGTCCGTCTGTCCGTCTGTCAGCGCCTTTTATCTCTGGAACCGTAATAGGTAGACTCTTGAAATTTTCACAGATGATGTATAGTTGTTGCCGCTATAGCAACAAATACTAAAACTTATAGGGTGTTCCAATAGAGAGGTGTTATTTACGAAAATGTGTTTATTTCTTGAACTGTAGGAGGGATACACTTGAAATTTACAAACAGTTATTAAAACTTAGTTCACTATATAAAAAAGTATAAAAAAATAAAATTAAAAATTAAAGGGTGTTCCGATAGTGGTGTGAAATGCATGTATAAGGCATAAGTTTTGAACCATAATAGGTAGACTTTTGAAATTTTCACAGAAGGTGTATAGCGATGGCCGCTATAACAACAAAAATTAAAACTTATAGGGTGTTCCGATAGAGAGGTGTTATTCACGAATATGTGTTTATTTCTTGAACTGTAGGAGGCATACACTAAAAATTTACAAACTGTAATAAAAACGTAGTTTGCCTTATACACAAGTCTAAAAAATAAACCTAAAAATTAAAGGGTGTTCCGATAGTGGTGTTAATTTGATTTATAAGGCCTAAGTTTTGAATCATAATAAGTAGAAACTTTAAATTTTTACAGAAGGTGTATAGTTTTGGCCGCTATAGCAACAAATAATAAAATTTACAGGGTGTTCCGATAGAGAGGTGTTATTCACAAATATGTGTTTATTTTTTGAGCTGTAGGAGGCATACACTAAAAATATGTAAGCAGTAATTAAAAGTTAGTTCGCTATATAAACAAGTATAAAAAAATAAACCTAAAAATTAAAGGGTGTTCCGATAGTAGTGTGATTTGCATGTATAAGGCCTAAGTTTTGAACCGTAATAGGTAGGCGCTTGAAAATTTTACCAAAGGTGTATAACTATGGCCGCTATAGCAAAAAATATTAAAACTTATAGGGTGCTCTATAGAGAGGTGTTATTTACGAATATGTGTTTATTTCTTACAAGCAGTAATTAAAACTTAGTTCGCTTTATAAGTCTAAAAAACAAGTCTAAAAAATAAACCTAAAAATTAAAGGGTGTTCCGATAGTGGTGTGCTTTGTATGTGTAAGGCCTAAGTTTTGAACCATAATAGGTAGACTCTTGAAAATTTTACCAAAAGTGTACTACTGCGGCCACAATAGCAAAAAGTACTAAAACGTAGGGTGTTCCAAAAGTGACGTGTTATTTACGTTTATGTCTTTTTTTTTGAGCTGTAAGAGGAAACCACTAAAAATTTGCGGACAGTAATTAAAACTATGTTTGTTTTATAAACAAGTATACAAAATTGAACTTAAATATTAAAGGGTGTTCCAATAGTGACGTGATTTGCATTTATATATCCTTGTTTTGAATGAATAGGTGGAATCTTGAAATTTTTACAGGAGGTGTATAACTATGTCCACTATAACAAATAATAAAAATTAAAGGGTTTTCCGCCAGTGACGTGATTTGCATGTATAAAGCCTTATTTCTTGAACCGTAACAGGTAGACTCTTGAAATTTTGTACAGAAGATGTGTTGCCACGGCCGATATGACAATTACTAAAAATTAAAGGGTGTTCCGACAGTGTCATGTTTTTCACTTATAGTGACTTATTTTTTAATCGAAATAAGTAGACTCTTAATATATTTATAGAAAGGAAGTTGCCATGACCACTATAATGAATAATAAAATTAAAGGGTGTTCCGACAGTGACAAGATTTTATAAACCGTAATAGATACCCTCTTGAAATGTTTACAGTAGATGTGTTACTTCGGCCGCTATAACAAATACTTAAAATTGAAGTGTGACCATTAGTAACGTGTTTTTCACGAATATTACCTTATTTTTTTAACCGCAATAGGTAGGCTCCTGATATTTTAATAGAAAGTGAAAGGCCGCTATAAAAAAATTAAAGGGTGTTCTAATTATGATGCAATTTTCGCGAATATTACTTTAATTTTAAAATTTAAGGGTGTCCCATAAGACATAAAGAAATAAACAACTGGAATATTTAAATTATACTAAACATAGTACGGAACCTTACGTGTGTGAGTGTAACTCGCACTTGACTAATTTATTTATCTTATGATTTGGTCACGGTTTTGATGACAAAACTGTTGGCTTATGTAGGAACCATAAGGAAAAACAAGGCCTGCATACCGAAGGAGATGTTGGACCCTAAAAGAGAGGTGTTGAGCACATTATTTGCCTAGCACAATGATAAGGTCGCACTCTCTCATATGTGCCAAAGAAAAAAAAGCATTGGTTCTCATCTCTACGGAGCATTATAATTCTGCCGTCGACTATTCAAAACCAGCAAAGAAGCCGTTGCAAATATTAGACTACAACATCTATAAAATAGGAGTGGACACCATGGACCAGATGGTTGGTGGCTACACCTGCAAACGGGCCACAAACCGATGGCCGTTTGCCATGTTTTTTAATATGCTAAATGTTGCGGGATTAACTGCTTTTGTCATACATTACAAAATATATAAAATTGGGACTGACTGACTAATGGAATTAGCCGAACAGCGTTTTTTTTATATGAAATTTCGCTTTTTCCCCGTTTATTATACAATATAATAAACACAAAACCCTTAGAAGATGCAATTTTAAGAAGGCGAAAAAATATCAATGGCGAAGAAGTAAATTGGTTGAGGATAAGTCGGGTAAGGATTTTATAAAGCAAACCATATACAGTGTTCTCTAAAACTTCATTCAGTGAGAAGGAGGATTTTAAATCCCTCGCGGGAAGACCAGAAAACATTGGAAATACTATACTAACAGTTTATATCATCATTCCAGACCCTTTAAAATAGAAGAAATTTCGTTAAATTTAACTACAGAAGAATCATTTGAGTTGACATATAAAATAGAAAATTGTTATTTCTTATTCTAAACATTTCAAATAAAATGCCCGCAACAGAAGCTAAAAGCTTTATTCGTTTATTCTTCTTAAAAGGCGAAAAAAAGCTAAAAAGGCAGTAATGATATGCAATTACGTTTTCAGATTATGTTGAATTTTTTTATTTTTGATGAAGAGATAGAAGACAGCTGCGTGGCCGCTAAATCAAAACAAATTCCGTTGACTACAATTGTCGCCGTGTTGTCAGCTAGTTAATGATATTGAAAACGACAGCTACATCGTAAACTCTGACATTGTTGTAAAAATACTTAGTTTGCTTTTATAAAAATAAATAACGTTTTCAAAAATTTTCAATATTTCATATAAAACTTTTTGTTTGTATATGAATTTGTAATTTACAATTATGTGACATTTTCTTTTGTTGAATAAAATAGAAATTAGCCTAAGTTGACTACAGCCACAACGATGGTCGTGTAGCCATGTAGCTAAACTGGCTTTAAAATAATCGTTTACCTATAAACGTATGTATTTTTGACAGTCGGTATCCTGATGTTGTCTATGTGTTTAATGCATCTAGGTTTTAAAACAGAAATCTCATATCTTTAAAAATCAAACGCATTTTAAAAAAATATTCTACTCTATATACGTACCTATGTACATAGTACATATATTCTTAATATTAAAAACATGTTATGTTATACTCATGATTTTCATTTTCATAGAAATATTGAATTTTTTTTTTTAATTTTTCGAAAATTGATTTCAAAAATATTTTTTTTTTAAATTTTTTTATAAAATTTTATTCAAAAATTTTTTGGAAAATTTTTAAAAAAATTTTTTTTCGAAAAATTTTCTGTAAAATTATTTTTCTAAAAATGTTTTGTATAGTTTTTTGTAAATATTTAAAAAAATTTAACTTAATTTTAAAAATTTAAAATTTTTTTTTTTAATTTAAATTTTTTTTAAATTTTATTGCTTTTTTTAATTTAGGACATTCCTGTAATCCATATTGAGTTAGAATGGTCAGACTAAAGCAAAACCAAATATTAACTGTATAATAACCTTCTTTTCTTTAATTCTACATCCGATTTTACAGTATTTAGTTAAATTTTTGATTTAGTGTACGGGCATTAGGGCTTGTTTTAAAATTAACAGAGCTGGTGCAAGCTGGAACCATAAATGTTTTGTGTTTTGAACAAATGTCGGTAAAGCCCTGTAAGAAAGGAAGTCTATACAAAATCTGATTGTAACCATTGGAGTTCATAAATATGCATTGTCACAGCTTTCAGCCCCTGTAGTCTGCTAAGCCGGACCTCTCCGTTTTGAGTATTCTTTGATATTCTAAATTATTCTATACCGCGCAAAAGAAAATTACAAAATGTCTTAAAGAATCGTGCCGATTCAGAATAAAGAAAATTGTGTGGCATATGAGCCAAAACAGAGAAATATTAAAGAGTGGATGTTATCTTATAAACAATTGATAAAATATAAAAAAAAACTTCTGCGTTACATTATAATTAGGGAGAATTATACTACATCGATAAAGGTGAGCTGTGGCGACAGTATTTCCTGTCTTCAATATGTTTTAGAACTTAACAGATGTGCCTCGGTTAATGAGGCAACATTGATGTGGGTTAAGGGACTTAGCTAAAAATGAACCAGCAGACCAACTAGCTGTGCATTTCTCTTGAGCAGAATCCAGAGTAGCGCTGTGTAAAGGCAAATAAAAGGTGGACAGAGGCCACACGGCTGGAATGGTACTCAAATAGCCCATGCATGGGCTAGTAAGGTGTTCAGGTATTGTGGAACAATATTAACGTGAGTACCTGCCAAGTTGTCCTAATCTCATGGTGGTCTTACCACCGAGTGAAATGAAAGCGTAGATTAGCGCCCCCATTGTGTAGTATAACAGCACTTTACGACTGCCACCAATCGCAATTAGTGTGCGATACAGTCACAATGAATAGCAATTTATATAATATGGCAAGCCTTATCCAAGGCAAGCCTAGATCCATATTATTGCCTCTTTCTTAGGGGTTTGGAGACTATCCAAACTCCGTCTGTTGAGAGTGCAACAGCACACTTGATCGACCTTGCACCATACCTACATAAATCGATCTTAAACCACAACCACCACGTGTACCCCCGAAGGGGACCTCACCAATAACAGGTCACAGAGAGGATAGGCTCTCTGTGGGGCTACCGGTTCCCGTGGTACCAGTCCTTTGGGCACTGGTCAGGCCTCGAAGAGAACCCGTATGTTTTAACACACAGACCTTTTCTTCCAGATTTATGTTCTAGGAACCCTAGCATCTGGAGCCCCTATTTTCCCCGAGTGAACCGCGTCAAAGCATTTGCCATTCCTACAGTGACAATTGGAACCCCCGGGGGTGGTGCTCAGATATAATTGAAGTAACTTAAGCGGGTGAACTGCGTTAGTGACAAGTCAAGTAACATCTACATGAAATCGAATCGCAAAAAATCGATATCAGCTAAGTTATTAAGAGCTTCTCAAATAGTTTTGTTCTGTTTGTTTATAGGCTTATCTGTCTTAATGATTCCTCTAGCTTACAAAAGAAACTTGCACTTGATGAGAAATTACTAAAGACAATTAAAAAATATTTGATATTGACAAAACTCCTGTGAAACTGGAAAACTGCTGCATTTGTTTGTATTGTCAAGAGATTTGAAAACATTTACGTATTTATATATATTTAGGACATTTATATGTCCCAAGGCAATAAGAAAAAGCGAAGTCAGCGTAAAATATCATACGCTTCATTTCTTAAGTATTCTTAATATTACAAAATTTTAATTTACAACTCTGTAGCCTTCATGTTCGCTTTTTTATTTAAGGCACTAAATAATTACACTTTTTGTGCAAAAAACCCAAGATTCTTTGTTTTTAAGTAAAAAAAAAAAAACATTTTTGTCCTTCTTGCAAATTTAAATAGCAAAGAAACGTAGCTGAAGAACTTTTCAAGAATTCTGCTCTTATTAAAAAACAAAACTGTCACAATGAAGAGAAACTGCAAAACTATGTAAATGAGAACATGACGTAAAGTTGCCAAAGAATTTGTATTGAATAACGAGAATATTACACAAGAAAAAAAAAATCGAAATAAAACATAGTCTACTTATGTTGTACGCTCGTAATAAGTAAGTAACACTAAAAATAATAAAGAAAATCCAATAATGAGCAGGAAAAAATTATAATGACAAACAGTTTTTTTTTTCTGTTTTGTTAAGACAAAAAGTATTCTGGCATAAAATGCAATTTCAAAATTGATCTCTGCAGAAATTTTCTTTTCTTGAAGAAGCATATTTTCCTTTCTCCTTTACTTTGTATTCTGCCAATTATATGAAAAATAAATTGGGTAAAATTATAAAATACAGAAAGAAGCCTTCACTTTTTAATTTTCAGACATTTTGCTGTGTCGCAGTTGAAGGAAAATAAATTAAAATTATGTACAGTGACACGTAAGTAAGCAAACTAAAAGAATTTAATAGCAAAATATAAAACAAATAAACAAAGAAAAAATATTTTGAACTGAGGAAATATTGTATATTTTTGCTTTTAAATTTTTAGCTTCACAAATTTCATTCTTAGCATATTTCTGTTTTTTTTTTTGAGGAATATAAAAATAAACAAAAATTAATTTTCTTTTCGATTCATAAATCATTTCAAGCTTCTAAATTTAATTTATAGCCTTACACAACTCATTGTTTACACAGCACACATGTTTAAAAATTTACATACATTTTTATATGAATTCTATGAGCGTGAAACAAACTATTAATGGATCCTTATAAATAAAGGTTATGGAAACATTTACTAACAAGAGTAAATTTTATAATATTCCAACACTGTTTTGAAGATATTTTTACATGTTCGCTTCTAAAGTGGATGCGTAATATCATAAGTACTTGTTAAAGCATACCAGTATGTACAAGTTGTTCATTGAGTAGGTGGCGTTATTGAAAATTAATTCATATTTCTTTAATAAAAAAATGTATCCTCCTTGATACAAAATTTTATTGAACGGACTGAAAATTATCATTTTGAAGATTTTCATAAAATTTATCAGGATTAAAAAAATATGTATTTATTTGGGTAAAACCCGGTTGATTACACAACGGCAATGGTTTAAGTATAAAAAAGGATGGTAAGGCCTGACTCAGCCGGTATAAAAGGTGGAAAGTTCAGCATCATAAGAGCCACGTGCAGCTGTACCAAAAAAATATAAATATACAATTACAATTATAATAAAAATCAAGCTTGACTATCTTTCCTAAAAATTGATTAAGAAAAATTAAAGTCTAGATGCCGCACCTCAATTTTCTTATGAGTTTCTGGTCAATGCAACCTTTCATTTCTTTGACCTGCCCACCCACCATCTTCCATGGCAAATTTGCGACCGAATTATTTGAATTTGCCATTAACTCATTCTTAAAGGTTTTTAATTTTTCTCACTTAACATTTTTCTTTTAAATCAGTCCAGCTTCCCTATTTTGTTAGAATTACTGAAACTTAAAGTCCTGAGGTCCAGTAGTCGGTACACACAGCCGCAAGTCAATGTGGAAAGATTTAAAGAACATGATGTTAGTAAATAAATAATTCTGGATCCAGCCAGAAATAAACTACAGCTTAAGCTCAACCTAAAGCCTGCGCTAAACAAGACAAGGAATTTACACTTCTTTCATTGCGTTGGACACACAGATTTCTGAATTTTCCTCTTTTATTTTTTCAGCAATATTTTGTCTGCAAGGTATTTGGTGTGATGCATGTTCTGGATGGTGGAAATTCTTTAGATGGCGTGCCGCGATGAAACGGTTTGCAATCCAATTTCGAAAAAAAAATATTTTCACAATTTAAAGATTTTATTTAATTGGTTGCATATTAAGATTTTGTAAAATAACACTGTTGTGCAAAAAACATTGCTCCCTGAAAATAAATATGTGGAATATAGTGATCTCAACTCGTTAAATTCAAATCAATTTTCAGTTTTCGCGTATAACGTACACATTTTTTATGGGCATGGCTAATATTTTCCTTTAAACAAGGCGACCAAGCTAACCTCATTCTAAATAAGTCTTTAGCGGAAAGATGCGGGATAGAATTACCTTTAAGTCAAGTTTACATAATTTTTTTTCGTTTTTGATTGCTTCGGAGTTATTCAGAAATTGAAAAGAAAATGCCATAAGATTATTTATTTTTGTTATAATAATCTATTAATTTATTTTTTTTTATATTTTATTTAATATACATATCAATATACATATTTGAAGTAACAATAATTACTCATATCTTGAATTGAAAATAAAATTAAATAGACTTGTTAAGTCCAGCCAATGCTAGACAAAAAATAGTATATTTCAAGGTTGCCTATTAAATATTTCAATATCAGTATTTTATTTAAATATCTTAAAAACTAGCCGTGATAGAAAAAATCTGTGAACAGATTTGGATTCAGTAAACAAAAGTCCATTAAAACTTAGGAATTTCTTAACCTTATTTTTTGGTATTTTTAGTATTTCCGCATCGTTCCTGTATTCCTTCCAGCTATTATAAGTGGCTAAGTCGAGAAAATGGAAAAATACCTTGGCGGGCCACTTTCTGGTTTTCATTTTAATCCGATAGTATTCCATCATTTGGTCGGCTATATCAACTCCTCCCATTTTTTCATTGTATACTTGAATAACAGCTGGAATATGAACCGTCAAACGTCGTTTTAAATTTTTTATTCAGCGTTCTTTTTCACCAATTGGATCTTTTCCGCAGATAGTTGATGCAACCGTGACACATTTTGTATCACACCATTTGATTACGACTACTGTTTCGTTTTTAACGAATTGAATCATATCACCACGGGACATGCTTTTATCAGCAGGGAGGCTAATTATTTTCCCTAATCGATTTGCCATTACAGTCCCTGTGGCTCTATATCCCAGTTCTCTAAGTTTTTCCAAAAGGGGAATGGTGGTAAAAAATGTATCAAAGTATATATGACTTTCCTCTGGCAGGTATTTTGTAAGCCGTAAGACAACTGATGCCCCGTGGCCTAATCCGCAATCCGGAAAGGTGCCAGCACCTTGGAACACCTCAAAATCTACTATGAGTCCATATGATGTTGCACACACAAAATTTTTCAAACCCACGGGACGAGGTTTTGATCTCATTACCTGCCGAGCACGACACCTTTCAGTAAAAGGTATCATCTGCTCATCAATGGAGTAACTTGTCACATCAGTAGGTAGCTGATTACAACGACTTCTAACAAAATCAATTACAGGTTGCACCCTCCATAACTTATTTGTCGGATGCGGTATACTTGTGTCAACAAAATGAATGGTGATTCGCAGCTTCATAAACTTGTTTCTGGACATCGTAGAAGAAATAAGCTCATTGCGAATACTTTCGGTCCAAAACATGTTAATCTGCGGATATCCAAGACAAGACATAGTTATTGCGCAGCCGTAAAAATTTTAAATTTCAGACTCTGTTAAGCTCATTTCAGCACCAGTTGTAGCATGAAAGTACATTTTGGTATACGTAACGACATCCTTGTAATGACTTTCGGGAAAATATTTAGAAAAGTATTCATAAGGTGTACCAAGTTTCACAAAATTTTGACATGTTTGCGCCACAAGTCATCTCTTACATTGTAATTTAAGTTACTAACCTCTTGCGTTTCAGGAAAGTTAACTGTAATAATGGCAAAATTAATAGAATTAAAGGAAAAAATATTGGATATTTTTACCATCATCAAAGCTCTCTTCCGAAGAGTCGTCGGTACAAACATTTGGCTCCCAATGTGTGTCTTCGAATTCATCATCAGATGAAAAATCAATGTCGGAATTTTCAAGGCTATCTAAAGCCCGTTGAAGGTCTGATTCCTTCAAAAAGTCAAAACTTTTTCCTAAAAATATATCACGTAGCACAATTGTGAGCTTGGATTCAAACAACATATAATTGCCACATGGCACAATTGTGTTATCTTATTTACCGTTAAACATAATTTTAAATTCAAACACCAGCAGGCGTTCAAAATATGATGAATCATCAACAAGAGAGCAAATCTCTTTACTCTTAAACTTTCTCAGTAATTTTTAATTAAAAAAAACGAAAAAGTTTTCACTTACCACAAGGCATGCTTCCAAATCTACTAAGAGCACAAACGCGACTAACTTTTTAAGACTCGTGTATATATTTTTTACTGTTTAAAAATTTTTAATGCTGAAGTGGTAACACAATCACTCCTTTTGGAATTTTAAAATAAAAATAATTTTTGTAGCTTTGGGAATTTTTTTTAACCACATCGCACAATCGCTTAAGGTGGTTCTCAAAGCTTAAAATCACATAACAAGGTTCAAGCTTCCGACTTTAAGTGTAATTGATTCAATTATTTGTTTAATTGAGAATTTGTTTTGGTCTGTTTTAAACAAATATATATTTGAATATATTAAAAAATTAATTCTCCTTTTATTTAAAACTAACAAAAACTTTTAATAATTTTTTTCTGTGTACTTAAAAAAAATTAATAAAATAATTATTATAAGTAAAATAAAAAACTTATCAATAATATAATTTTTTCTTGTATAATGATAGTCTTCAAATAAATTTCTTGATCAATTAGGAATACGCAGGACAAAATGCGTATATTTGTACCTAATACATTTGCATCAGTCTTTATTGCTGGTTACAGTTATAACGGACTTAGGTTGATTAAGCTGTTTTATCAGCAAACTTGTTGATCAGTCCGAATTATAGGGTCATTGCATGGTCATTCATTTCGAAAGTTTAATAAGTCTATATATAATATATATTTTTATTGATATTTTCTTTATATTATGCAGTGATCAAGAACTCTTTATATCTTTTGCCTGCTGGTATTTTGAGCAAACATTTTTTCCTATCTTTCTATATTCTTGTTGCGGCTAGCCACCATAGTAATTAAGAGTCTAGTCCTCAGTAAGCCTCGGTCAGATATCTTCGCAAGGAGATATGCAGAATTTCCTACTATGCGTTTATATATTACCTTTACTCACATCGATATTAATTTAATTTTCGCATTTTAAATATCAGACTGTATAACAGTTTACCTAAAGAATTCAGAAACCCAATAATTTCTGACCTGTAGCATATATGGATATGAACTACCCAAGCTCCACCGTACTTAAAATAATCCAGCAACAAATTAACTAACACAACAGCATATCATAAAATGGCCTGGTGGGGAATCCTTAAGTAATTTTAAATTAACCTTTTTACTTTTCCGTTGTAAATGTTGTAATACTAAAAGTTTGTTGTTATTTCATTACTTTTAGCACTAAGTTGTAAATTTAAAAACATTTCAGTGTAAAATTATGTTCAGATGCCATGACAACATATAATATTTGTTGCCATTAGTTACATCTGACTAATAAGCAAGTGTTTGCCCAGTGGGAGATTTGTGTTTGTTTTGATTTGCAGTCGTAATAATTTTAATAAAACATAAAATGATTTTTGCAATATAAATTCTGTTTCTAAACGCAAAGGTTATATTTATATCATTAACCTAATTTTTAGATAAAACTACTTTTGAGGTATAAAAAAAAAAATTTAAAAAACATGGCAACAAATCACTGTTAAAAACGTTTCTTTATGGTTGTAAAGGTACTAATTTACCTATGAATTTTTTCTTCAGTGTAATTCGAAGGCACGTGAACAGGTGTGAGACACAGGCGACAAAGACAGAGGACGGCTCCTGTAAAATATGTAATTTGCTCGAAGTACTTAGGCAATTAATATTATTCTGTGCTAGATAGAAAGCAGTGGGCAGGTTAATTATGTCTAGGCAAAGTGTGATCATACTATCATCCAATTTAAGCTGGTATAATTCGCTAACGTAGGATCCTGTCTTGAAAATAACTGCGCATGGAAATAAATGGCATTTAGTATTACTTTAAAAGAAATTTAGGTAAGCAGCGTATAATGCATCCCTCATAAAAAGTGAAGTTAGTGATTGGCTTCAATAATTCCATTAACGAATCGTAATAGGCAGTAGAACAGAAGTGGCGTTAAAATGTCAATAAAACTGTAGCTGAATGCGGCAGTTTTCTCCCATATACAGTTGTTTGACTGTTATGTTCAATTCTATTTGTAGTTGTTGTGTATTTATTTTACCTTTACACTAAATAATTTACGTTTAAATCTTACACGAATAGAAGACAAAAAATAATGGAATAGAACAAATTTATTCTCAAAAATTAATTCAATATATTTTAACGAAAAACTTGGGCATTCATTGAGTGCAATCGATTACACAGTGCAACACGGAAAAAAATAACCATATACGGACACCACTACGTGATAAACGACAAAAAAAAAGACCGCTGTCTCCCAGTTTTGCCCAAAGTCCTCCAGGTTTTTCTTTATGGGCCCTCAAAGATGTGGGGCCTCGATGTCATTTTTGCAAAAAAATGATCATTTACTCAAGCTCATATTTTGCAAACCGTTTGGAATTTTGATTTACTCTCTGAGGCAAAGTTGTAGCTCTTGTCATAAAGAACAAAAATTGTGAACATATAAAATCAAAAAAAAACTTCATCTTCAAGGTCAAAATCGCAAAAAACTTTAAAAAATTAAATTTTTTTACCTTTTTTCCCCTGTTCAGGTCCATAGGTAGCAAACCGTTCGAAATTCAAGGAGACAATCAACTACAAAAATGAACCTAAGATCTCAATAAACAACTTTCTAGAACATATGAAATTGCTAGGAATGATTCTTAACACCGTTTAGGTAGCGCTTAGGTAGCCGCAAAAGTGAAAATTATCAATCTATCTACCCTTAAGCATATGTTGCATACAGAGAAAAATAATTATGTTGACCAATGCACAGGAGGACGTTAGCCTTCGAATAAATTGGCACTCGCAGCAATTAAGAATGGGCACGCACGTCCACAAGACGTAAAAACTGTTGGCAACTGTTGAGCCCAACAGGTGTGTCTTAGAAACGGCTTGAAAAATAAACTGCAAAATAGATAGCGAATAAGTGTAAGCAACTGAGATGAAATAAAAGCGGAACAAAAGAAATAATTTAAAAAACTAAATAAAACTAAATAAATTTATATTTTATTTCATTGAAAATTTTACAGAAACTGTATTATTATGGCCGCTATAAAAACAAATATTAAACATGAAGTTAAAATTAATGATTTTCCACATAAATTATTTGATTTTGAGGGCCTCAATGGTCTGGGAGGTCTATTCATGCCAAAGGATCTCAAGTAGTGTTTTTACTATGTTAGCTATAAAACTAAATAAAATAAAATTAGATTTTTATATATTCCGTGCTATTAATGAAAAATTAATATTATAAAAGTTGTAATACCCAAAATTTAAATCATTATTTTGTTCTCTTTTAATTTTTTTTTTTAGATTCGGTGCCCTTCTGACCTTCAGCTGTTGTTAACTGAACCAAAACCAATAGAAAAAATTTGACCTTATTTATGTACATTTAATGCCAACTTAAATACTGAGACTCCCACTTGAATATAATTTATTATAGCAAATAAAAAATAAGCTTCAAGTTATTACAATTATTTAAATACTTTTCAAAAATGTTCAGTTGTTTCCTTTACTTGCTAAAGTCAACTTGTTTTGCGTTTAATTTTCTTAAGTTAACTTAAGATAAACTTAAAATTATTATTCCATAACTCCGTAGCTAATATGTACACATGCATACATATATTCATACATACGCACATACGTACAAACAAAGATTGTATAGAGCTTATCAAAAATTTAGCAGTTCTATGTGTTAATTTTAAGCAGAAGTTTTACACACATATACATACATACATACATACATACATACATACATACATACATACATTTGAACATCAGGCAGCATAAAAGACCTTTAAACAAATATTTACCATTAACTTTATTTAACTTTTAGGCAAAATTTGAAATTGTAATTATTTTCTTCTTTAATGCAAACAAAACAGAGCAACTTAGTTTTTAGTTACTTGAGATCCTGTCTTTTAGTTACTTGCTTCAAAATAAGTTTGAAACATAAAATTCAAGGAAAATATTAAGCAGTTTAATGCAGAGAAGTTTATACATGAAAAACAGCAAAAGTTAAATTTAGAGATGATAATAATACAAGTTTTATTTTAAAAGAATTAAGTAAAATAAGCGTTAGATATTTACATTAAGGTTTTTTAAGTCAGTCTTAAGTTTAGTTTTATTTATCAAAGAATAATATTTAGTCGTAAGTTAATTTTTCAATTCAAAGTATAATATTCACCTTTAAAGCGTGTTTACATTGCGTGTACAAGTCATATGAAATGTCAGATTTTCCATATGTAGAACTATACACATAGTGTAAACCTCTTGAAATATAACATATGTTATCTACCTACATATGTGCAATAACGTGTGTTAGTTTTTTATTTAAAGCACGCTCTATTTGATGTGTAAAACTATATGACAACAGCTGTTTTCAGTGATGTTCACTTTTAGTTTCAAAAATTCCGCTTATTTATTTTTATCATGAACTTAAGTCGTTTTAAATTAACCAATATCTTTATTCTAAATTTTGTTAGTAATTTCATGTTCGCAGATTTATATCGATACCTCATAGGTGATATTAATAATTAAGTTACATATGTAATCTAGTATACATATTAGGGTGATGCTTAAAAAACCCAAAAATATTTTTAATTTATTTTCTTTTAGGTCACCCTCCCATTTTGTTCTACCTAATAAAAAGAACTTAAAATAATTTTTTGAGATTTTTTGATTCAATTTTAAAGGTCGCTACCGAAGGTTGAAATATGATATTTTTTTACAAAAAGTGATTTTTTTGAAATTTTTAATTCAAAATAAAATAATAAATTTTTAATTTTAAAAACCGGAAGTGAGCGTTTTAAGGTCCAGATATCTAACCCAAAACTGAATTTATATCATTTGTGGGTTAAAATAAACTTAAGCGTGTGATAAAATAAGAGGAAATTAGACAAAATCGGGTTTTTACAGCATTTCTTTTATTGCCACAACTAATTACAACACATTCTTATTAAGTGAATACTAACATTTACTTGTTATTTACAGACCTCAGGAATATTGTTATTCACTATTAACATGTGAAAAATATATTATGCAGTCAGTAGTGTTGCTTTTTTGTAGTTCGGAAACTTTTGTCTGAAAGATTTCACGAGGAGCAAAATATACTGCTTCTGGTCTTCATTTAGGGTTAGTATCTTGTTGTATTCTTGGATTAAAGACACCCCCCTCTCTGCTGTGTCAATGACTACCTTAAGTTTTGTAACTACCTCCTTACTTTTAATATATTCCTTGTCATTTATCCAGTCTTCAACTTTTTTCTTAAGAAAATCTGAACTCATTCCAGTAATAGAAAAGAACCGCTTGGTGTTACTTGTAACAAAATCTTCCAAATTTTTATCACAAATGTTTTCAACGTCGACATTGATTCTTTTCGGGCAAAACCATCCTGTTCTTGGTTTCGTTGGTAACTTTATCGTCAAAGAATGATAAGGCGACAAGTTCCTCAGACACATACCATAAATGACCACATACCTTATTCATTGCTTTTCTAGCTATGACAGGGTTTACCTTCTCACACTTCTTTAAGTCCTTGAGGAGTTCTAAGTCGGTTCTTGGTGCTGAAGAAGCAGATGGAGCTTGGAACAAATACTTTATGTAGATTAAGATTGTAAAAATGTCCTCGGAACAAGAATGTTTTTAGAGAGTAGATCGACTTCGCCATTCACCGAGCTCGGTGAAGACCTGCAGACTTTTTGAAAGATACGCCGTTTTCTAGCTCTCTTCCCAAAAATAGGATGCTGAGTTGCAATAATTCCTTATAGTCATCTCTAGGCTGATATTCAGTCAAATGCTTTTTAGCAAATTCGATTATTTCATCTTTCTTGTCTTGTAGCTTTTCCAAAGATTCTTTGTCAGTTATTAATGTCGAATATTCTTCTTTGTTTATTGATTGCCAGTTTTTCTCAAATCTTGTGAATAATAAATTGTCTGGTCCAGATGAAGGCCCAATTTCATTTTGAACAACTGATTCTAGCATTTCCATAATGTGATGCCTACATGCTAGCCAGAGAAATTCCTTATCCATTTTCTATTCGAGTAGAATACAAGCCCCTTTACCTGAAACTAAGACTGGAAGACGATCAACAACTTATTGTCCTGTAATATCTTCTAACATCTTTCTTTGTTTTCTTTATTTTTCTTCAGGTTCTGCCAATCTTTAAATAGCTTTTCAATTTTATCGACAATGTGTATTTGTTGTTGTGTCGGAAACCTAGCTTTATTTCAAATGTCCAATACATCTTTAGAAGTAGAACGAGCCGCTTTACGAATTGTTTGCTTTGCACTATCTTTGTAGTAAAAAAATACTGAAAGAGTTTCACGTTTGGAGGGCAGTTTAGTTTGAAGTAATGTTTGAGAAATTTGGCCTACTAGCCATACTTCCGTTTGTTTTCTGGTAGAAATTACAGGCTCTTTATAACTGGCCATAAATAACGTTAATAAAATTACAAAATAATCTGAAGTTTGTTAATAATAATTATTAGTAATGGCATCAATTAAACAGCACGTAAATAAAATAAGACTCTAAATGTCACTATAATATAAGAAAAAACACTGTCTCAAAGATTAGACTAACTGCACACACCTGCACTGATCATAGACAGCCACTAAACTGACAATGATTAAAGAAGAGTGTTCTCAACATAAAAAATATGTGTGAAAGTAAAAAAAAATGTTATTATAATTTTTTTTAACTTAATGCAAATTTTACTAATTTTTCACTTTTTTAATGAAATTAAAAGCCTCGTAGCGACCCCTAAAACATAATAAAATCCTACAAAAATTTGGTTAACCTCGTTTTACACATGAGAGATCAAAATGGAAGGGTGAACAGATAAGTTTTTAAACTTTCATTTTTAAGCATCACCCTAATACATATGTATAATATATATCTTTTTGTAAGAGTTTGTTTAATTGTATGTCAATCACGGCTAAATCGAATTTAATGATATTTAAAACAGACAGATCTTTATTTTTGTGGGTCCAATAGGATATATTTGTTTTCAAAACTAGGGCCAGGAGGGTATATGGGACAATTTTATACGAAGGACTCAATTTTAATATTTTTGTGTTTAACTTTTTTCCCGTACTAAGAAAGACTGAATTAAATTAAAAAATTACTTTACCATAGTGCATTATTTTAAAATATTTTTTTGAGACGGTAAACAAACTGTAAACTGTAATATCACCTAATTAACAACTTTGGACCGCATGATAAAAAAAATGCTACAGAGGTATTGTGGGTATCGAAAGTGCTGCAAATCACTTCATTGAGCCGAAAATGAGAGAACTCCATTTTGTGAAAAAAATGAATAAAACCTAAATCTTATTTCAAATTACATAATTTTATGTTTGTAATCCATGTTGAAAAGTACTCTTTTTATATTGCAATATATTAAGAAGCATTATCAGAATTTAGCAATCATACTGCAACTATGGTGAAAAATCTTCGCTATATAACCTAAGAAATATACGTAAGTAAAGTATTGTAATTTCTTTCTTTTTCCACTTTTTACTTTTGGTTTGCTGTACCAAGAAGAATGAAATGATATTGAAATAAAATATGTATGTAAATAAACTATTAAATTTTTTGGTATTATAATTACATTCCAGTAAAAGAAATCATGATATCATTGCATTTGAAAATGATACAACTACATTGGCGTATACCAAAACCTTTTTTGCAGCTAAAATGGATAACTATTATTGCGTATTAAACTTACATGCAATAAGACCACAAAAAAATATCAAATAAGTCTATTCTGGCTTGTGAATTTTTTAACTCCATTCAAATGCAAATCATTACATAAAATAAAATGGAATTCTCTCATTTTCAAAAGCAACTGCTCAGTTATTTTAAAGAAATTTAGTTTAATTTGTCATAAGAATTAGGATAAAAAATACTTTATTCCTAATAAAAAAAAGAGTGAAAATAAATTGATATTAACATCAACAAAATTATTCATTAAATTGTTGCTGATATAGTTCAAATGATATTAATTATTACTTATTGTATAATTTATTATAATTATTTTTCTATACTGTTGTAAAACCACCAAAATTATGACACAAAACGGTAGTTCTTTGCATAGTTGACATCACTAGCGGGTTTCTAATAAAATGAAATGGCGGCAAAAATATACAAAATTGCCTAATAACTTATTACAACAAGTTCCAATATAGCTATTATTATTAGTTTTATTATATAGTCTAATAAATAAAAATAATCCATCTAAACCACACTTTGAAGACCAGCTGTTTTAAATATTTGATTTTTGTTTTCAACAACAGGAGGTTATGTAATATCTACGTAACATGGGTACATTTGAACACAAAAATTATAAACCTATGTATGTAAAACACTGATTTTGACGTACACATGAAATGCTATATGGATAGCCGTCGTGGCCGTCCTGACAATATTTTGCTCGATTTTGCTTTGAAAGAATTCCACACAAATTGTACGACTCTTGCTTTTATAGTGCTTCAGTTATGGTTTATGTATTTACTTTATATAAACGTATCCATCCCTGGATAAAATTCTAAAATTTATAAAAAATTCTAAAAATTATTGTAAAGCTCTGAAATATTTTAATAACATTGTAATTCCACAAAGTAAAAATACAAATGAGATACTAGTTTTATTCAATCGGCTATTTGGCAGTAAGTAATTAATATTTTCTCATTATTTTGAAACAGTGCCATCTATTGCGCAACTGTATTTAAAATATACCGGTTTTAAAAATAAAATATGTATTAAAGTATTTACTTTAACTCTAACCTCTAACTCCCACTGAAGCATAGGGACTTTCACCAGAGGTGCACGTAGTATGGAAAGTTTTTTGACTGTCATTCACTTGACAATGACCAGTAACGATTCCTCTGTTTGAATGTCCAAGCAGCTCAGTACTTCCGGTCCTAAACCAAGTATATCGCGGGCAATGGCTTTTCACCTTCCTCTGAAAGCTAGCTAAAGTGAGAAGGAGCTCAGTCACGTAGCCTGAATGGTTACAGCACATCTTAACGCGTCAGGCAAGTAGGTAAACTACATGAATGTTTGCTGAAGCATGTCTACAATGTGGGATTGGACACATAGATAGCAGACCTATCACCAATCTAAGAAAAGAGGTCCAGCAACCCACTTTTTTGTAATGCAATTTGCTAACGAATCGCTTATTAAAGTACACAGTACCTTTAAATCGGTAAAAAAAATTCGGCGTAAATAAGATATTTTTGCGGAAAAAAGTATCCTATATTGGAACCAGAATACTAAAGTAATTCCTCACAAAATTTTGTTTACATCCATCTATATACATATTTTCTTTACATAAAAAAATCCAGCATTGGATAGAATTCTAAATATTATTGTAAACCTCTGTAAAGGGTGTTTAAAATATTTAAATAACAATATAATTCCACAAAGTAAAAATACAAATCAAATACAAATTTTATTTAATTGGCGCCTACTGTTGCTCAACAGTGTTTGAAATATCCCAGTTTTAGACCGAAAATTTCAATAACTTTAAACAGGAAATTGCGTTTTTTCGCTGCTTTTTCTCCACCTGCTATTGGAAATGAGATATTTTTGCGGAAAAAGTATTCTATTTTAGAATCAGGATGCTAGGGTACCTCCTCACAAAATTTTGTTTTTATAAAATGAAAAGCAGACAGACAGACAGACAGACAGAGAGACGGAAATGAAGATACTATTTTATTATATGTATAGATGGGAATAAAACATTTGGCTTAAGCATTGATTGATGATTGTTTCGTTATGGATAATTTAAAAAATTTTAAGGATTTTTGGGTATTTTTATTTTGATTCCATACACTTTTTGGATTATTGTAATTTTTTAATTTCAATTGTTCTTTTCTAAGTTTCCCAATGTGGTAAGAAAAACTTTATTTCAAATTTAAAGTATAACACACTGTGTAATTTTTTAAGTCATGGCAAAATAACCATATACGGACACCACTACGTCATAAAAGACCAAAAAAAAAGACCCCTGTCTCCCAGTTTTGCCCAAAGTCCTTCAGGTTTTTTTTATGGGCCCTCAAAGATGTGGGGCCTCGATGTCATTTTTGCAAAAAAATGATCATTTACTCAAGCTCATATTTTGCAAACCGTTTGGAATTTTGATATACTCTCTGAGCCAAAGTTATAGCTATTGTCATAAATAATAATAATTGTGAACATATAAAATAAAAAAAACTTAATCTGCAAGGTCAAAATCGCAAAAAACTTTAAAAAATTAAATTTTTTTACCTTGTTTCCCTTGTTTAGGTCCATAGGTAGCAAATAGTTCAAAATTCAAGGAAACAATCAACTACAAAAATGAACCTAAGATCTTTCTAGAACACATGAACCTCCTAGGGATGATTCTTAACACCGCTTAGGTAGCCGCAAAAGTGAAAAATATCCATCAAAAGTGAAAAATTTCCCGGCTACCTAAGTGCTACCTAAACAGTGTTAAGAATCATTCCTAGGAAGTTCATATGTTCTAGAAAGTTGTTTATTGAGATCTTAGGTTCATTTTTGTAGTTGATTGTTTCCTTGAATTTTAATAATAATATATTATGGTTATTATGGTTGCCGTGACCATACAATAATCATGTTTTTTCTTTGCGTGTATATAAAAAATTCATCGCAGAACATGTTAAAACGCTTTCCATCAGATCTTATATTTTTCAAAACAAAAAGTTGCAATCGAATGTATATTTTAGTTTAATAAAGAAAATACGATAACCAGGAGTAGAAAACAATTTTTTAAGAGACATAGGTAAATCTCAATTACGAAAAATGCCATGAAAAAAGTGGAACTAACTTAAGCATATTTTGTACAAGAGTTTATACATATTAAGATGCCGCTGAAATGACCTTGTTTCTAGAATTCGTTTATTAACTTACTAACTACCAACTGTGGATCAAAATTTTCAAATTGGGGATAGGACACGAAAAACATCTGGGAACCCTGGTAATTATTGAGTTTTTTATGGTTTTATCTCACCACACTTACATAACAGCAATCCAGAACAGACAAAAAAGAAATAAGCAAAATCTGTAATACTATCAATTGACTGTTTAATTAGTGTCAATAAATTACGTATTATGTAATAATTTTGCCAAAGACATAAGAAGCTGTGTTAACTTATTTATGTACAATAGTGAAATTAAGTCAAAAGTATCAAATCAAACAGGCGAATAACATGGTACTTTGCAATATCAAATGGTATCAAAAAAGTACGATTATATCAATTTTTCCATCCCTAATGATACTCACTAATCCTTATGTATATGCTCAGTGGGTTTATTCATCAAGTTTATTCAAAGGTTCTTTTATATAGAAATTTTTACAATGTAAAATTTTTTTTGTAAAATTTTTTTAGTAAAAAATTTAATTTGCAAATGTTTTATGTCCTAATTAAATTACTAAAACATACATATGTGTAAGTGTGCATAGTTTTTATAAATTATTATAGTCATTCTTCCATAAATTTCAAAACTATTTGTATAAATTCATATATGTATGGCAAAAACATATTTTTGTTTGTTTACTTTCATAAACATCAAAAATACTCGTATTTTTCTTTTTTCAATAAATGCTAATAACCACAAAATTTTCGCACCTGTGACCTAAATTTCCAAAACACAACTATTATTGTCGTTAAAAAGTTTTCCCAAACAGTTTGCGTGTTGTGCATTTTCACTTGCATTTGCTGTGTTGTTGGCCTTTGTTCATGATTATTTGCGTATGCAAATGTTTTATGCTCCGTTTAAAGTTTAACCTAAAAGTTGTTAAAAGCGATAATAAAAATTAATGTTTACAAATTAAGTTGTATACTGTATAAAAGTTGACAAAGAAAACTATGTAATGCTATGAAATAGAGGAATGGTTTGCGTAAATTTAAACAATATAATATACAGCAGCAATAGGAATTAGCAGATAAAATTACATATTTGTATTTTTGAACAACGCTAAGTACCATATACAGAAACATTTTTTTTCATCAATTAAAAATTATGTTTGGCTTCAGATACAACTTTAATCAAAGTTTTAATTAATTCAATTATTTATTTAATTGAAAAATTATTTTATTCATACTTAATTAAATATATAATTGATTCCATTAAAAAATTATATAAATTTATATCTTAAAGTCATTAAAACCGCAAATAAATTTTCTGTGTAGGTGGAATAGAACTGACACATGACTTATCACGTGACTTCTTCTTAATAGACTACTTCTTAAGTTCGCGTTCTAACACTTTCTATGAGAGATACTAAATAATCCTTAAACACTTCTAGGTTATTTTTCTTCTTACCGCCAAACAAATTCCTAAAGTTGTGACAGAAAAATATTATTTTGTGGAATAGCATGCGTAGGGAAGAAAGAACTATAATTGATTTTTTATTTTTATAATGGCGAAGGCATTAAAACATTCTCTCCTTCTGCGCATATTCTCCTATTTAAGTGTTTGCTCCAAATCGGACTGTGTTTGCAGAAAAAAAACTTAATTCAAATATCGAAAGCCATTAATGCCTTCTAATTAGTTGTTTAAATTGTTTCATTTGTTTTATTTAAACACAATAACTACAAAAATAACCACAATTACGGTCGTGAAAGGCTTAGTGAGAGTTACAGCTCAAACAAAACTTGGTTAAATTTTTGATCTCACTACTTTTCACTACCGAAATTTTTCATTAGGAACTTGGTCTTCATTTTCCCATTTTTCTGGGTTTTAGAGTATAAGGGGTTAGAAGTTGGTTTTTATACCCTTCAGCATTTCATTCCGTGTGTAATTTCTACAATATTCATTTCCAACCCCATAAAGTATGTATATTCTTGATTAAGCGATGTCCCTCTGTCTCTCTGTCCGTCTGTCCATCTGTCTGTCTATCCGTCTGTCCGTGTTCGGGAAGTAATGTCATTTTCCAAGGCACCAGAAGAGATACAAAAAATTTAAGAACCCAATCTATTAGGCATAGTTTCGAAAATTCAAAAAAAAATTTAAAAATATTCACAAAAAAATTTACAAAACATTTTCAAACAGATACATACAAATTTAAAAAAAAAAATTGAAAAAAGGTTCCAAATAAATTTCAATAAAATATTTTTACATAAAATTTTTGCAAAAATTGTTACCAACAATTTTCGAAATATTTAAAAAAAATCAATATTTCTATGAAAATAAAAATCATGAGTGGTACATTTTTAATATTAAGAATATATGTATGTATGTATATAGAGTAACATATTTTTTAAGTAGGTTTGATTCTTAAATATATGAGACCTCTGTTTTAAAACTTAGATGCATTAAACACACAGACGGCATCAGGATATCGACTACAAACTGTCAAAAATAAAATACACACGTTTATAGGTAGACGGTTATTTTGAAGCCAGAAAAGCTACATGGCTAAACGACCACCGTTGTGGCTGTATTCAACTTAAGCTAATTTCTATTATTGTATAAAAAAATAGAAAATTATAAATTACAAATTCATATACAAACAAAAAGTTCGGGAGGAAATATTTATTATTTTTTGAAAAAGTTATTTAATTTTAAAAAAGCTAAACAGGTATTACTACAACAATATCAGAGTTTGCGATGTAGCTGTCGTCTTCAATAGCATTAAGTAGCTCACTACACGGCGACAATTGTAGCCAACGGAATTTGTTTTAATTTAGCTGCGTTGCAGCTGTATGCCATTTCTTTAAAGCACGAATAATGAGTTTTTTTCTCATACGACTTATTTTAATTTATGTAAAGAATTAACTATATGGATAATAAAGGTGTCGCGACTAACTTAAGCATTTTAAGTTCACATATTACAAAATAATTTTAAAAGGCTCAAAGCATAAGAAATGCAAAAGTAATATTTGCCATTTTTTATGTTTATGGTAGTGAAATATTATACATTTTCATTTTAAACGACCAAGACATGTGCCAAGTGTTATTACTTAATATTACTATTTACTATTTAACTTTAAGTTAATTTTTTAATATTTAAGAAAATTTTACTATACCACTTGTGCTCTAACTCTTTCATTTATGTTGTAGTAGGAAATGTGAAATATGAAAAATAAATATAAAATATAAAAAGTAGTTTGGTGTATAAAAAAGTAATTTAAAAAAAATATAATGTTTTAATGGAGTCGCTAGAATTCTTTCCTTGAAGACCCTTGTGGCAGCGGAAGAGGTAGAGCTGAAATTAGGGACAGCAAATTTCACTCAATCCATAGTAACTAAGTTTCAAATTTTTAATTTAATATTTATTCTTCACAGACTTCATATTTGCACAAGCTAAAATTAACATCGGGGAATGCTGTAAGAGAAAAATATGCTTGCGGAAAGCTTTGATCTACCTTAAGATATTTATTAATTTATATAGTATGTACTTATGTATATTTCAGATGTTTTACAGCAGCAAGGAGCAATTGAATTTGAAAATAACGTTCGAATGGCAGTAGTAGAACGAAAAAGAGATATTTACATATGTTAAATCATATACAGGGTGTCTGCCGGGAAGGTATACTATTTTCTTTTGCCGCCATTTTGGCAAAAATTAGTCTTCACAGTTCATATTTGGCAGTCGTGAAGTAGACACGTGGCGAATGTATTATGGAAAAATATTCAAAACACCAAGGGGTTTTAATCGTCAAAACATTTTATCAAAATCAATCATCGGTTACAGTGACGATGAGAAAGTTACGTAAAATTTTTGGGAGAAACAACGTGCCAACAAAACGCACTATTTATCGTGTAGTGAATGATTTCGGAGAAAGAGGGTCTGGATTTGTGCAACCTCTATTTTCATGAAAAAATCATAATGAGTGACGTGGCATATTTTCATTTAAATGGATATGTGAATAAACAGAATAGTCGGTTATGGGCAATGGAAAACCCTCAAATTATTCATCAGTCACCTTTGCATCCATTCAAAGTGACAGTGTAGTGTGCAATTTGGTCAGGAGGAATCATTGGACCTTACTTCTTTAAAAATGAAAATGGCTTAACGGTAACTGTGAATGGGGAGCGATAACGTGACATGATTGAAAACTTTTTAACCACACAACTGCATGCTTTGGGCTTGATTAACATGTTGTATCAACAAGACAGTGAGTTCCACATCACATACAGCCAGGCAGATACCTTGTATTAAATAAATATGCATAACTTAATTTCAAACTGTATTTTAATAAATATTAAAATAATATAAAAAGTATTGAATCTGTTTCTAGAACCACACTATAGTCTTGTTCGCTACCCATAGTCTTCATATGTTTTTTCATGCATAATGCTACTTAGTGAAGGAATGAAATCTGCTTCCAATGATCCATTATCAGCTTTCGTTACATTCAGGTATAATGTTCAGTATTTAAAGCATAAGTTTGAAACATAGCTTCCAAATTCCAACAAAAACTGCATAACAATTCGTCAAGAAGGGAAGAATTCCTGATACACTATTCCCCTGAAAATCTCAGCTATAGTTATTATCTAGCTCTTACGGATATCCAACACGTTTCTTAGTTTTTACATGTCACCTTGCACGTTGCTCTAATGTTGTAACACAAGCATAGATTTACACCGCATCTCCTAAACTTTTAAATATTGCTACTTTTCACAACAGCTAACTTTGCCACTATCTTTTTATTAGCTCGGATAGATCCAGCAGCACCCTTTCATATACATATGTATAAGCTCTCGTACGTTGATAACACCAGGTAAGTTTTCACACACAATTTAGACATTATATATATGTATATGTTTATGTATTTTAATTATATGAACATATGCGCTGTTCTAAATATGTGTATTTTATATATGTCTATGTATATGGTATCAAAGAATAATGTCAAGTGGTCCAGTTCTATAAAACAAAATGAAAATATATTTTAAACGTGTGAGTTTATGGCTTATTACATTGTAAAAGTACTAAGTTCGTACAGAGAGAATATGTAAAAATAAGTTGTAACATAAAATTTAACCCATGTAATGAATGAATAATTAAAAAAAATATTTGTGATATAAACTTGAAAAATTGAGGCTCGTTGAATATCAACAAGCTTATTTAATATACGGGTATATTAGCGTACTATTATTACAGAGAACATTTTTGATTTGCAACTTAATGGATTTAAAAAAAATAAACAAGATTTTTTTAAATTTGTTCACTGCTGTGTTGTGTACACATTAAATTCAATATATTTAATTTTGGACAAAGTAAATTTCAAAAAATCAAATTAAAACACAAGCTCATTATATGTGAGAACGAAATTTTTTTAAAAAATTATTAATTAACAACATTTGTTAAACTAAGATTTCTTTTAGACTGATATTTTGCAGGATATTCTATATTTTTTCACAATTCTCATTAATTTTTTGGCTTTGACTTAAAAACTGCTTCCTTAATTTCCGTTCACAAGTTTTCGATTGGATTGAGGTCTGGGGATTGTGCAGGCCAAATCATAACATAAAATCCATTATCAGCCATCCACGATATTACTGCTCTACTAGTGTGTTTTTGGTCGTTGTCATTTTGGAAAATCAAATTATAAAACAGCGCCATCTGTTGCGCAACCGTGATTAAAATATTTCTTAAAGTATGCAGAGATTTGAAATCGGCAAAAAAAGGTCGGCGTACTTTTACTGATTTTTCTCTTTATTATCTCTTGGAAATAAAGTAGTTTTTGGAAATAAGGTATTTTTCCTATATTGGAATCAAGATACTAAAGTACCTCCTTACAAAATTTTGTTGTCTCTCAGCACAGTGGGCCATAAGTGCAGTTTTTTGGGTCAATAATTTGTTTATATTTTTTAAGTCCGATTTATGACCAGCTATTCTTGTTTTTAATTTATTTTTCGTTGTTCCAACATATACTTGGTTGCATATCTCACTTCCGTCGCCGTCGCACTTTATTTTATATATTACATTCGATTTTTCCATTATATCTACTTTGCTTTTAGTATTCGAAAAAATGTTTTTTAAAGTATTGTCCGAACTAAATGCTACATTGTATTTTTCTTTATTATAAAGTTGAGCCTTTTCAATGCTTTCCGAGATACCTGGTATATATGTCATAGTTTTGAAGACCATCGGTTTCTTGTCCATTTTTTGGTTATTTTTATGGGACATATTTATTAAACTGTTTATAATATTCGACGGGAGTGAGTTCTTTTTTAGAATATCTTTTAATTTTGCTGTATTTTTATCATGGAAATATGTGTCGCTAATTGTAAGAACTCTTTGGATTAAACTTTTCGCCGTATTCATTATTACATGCTTGGGCTGGCATGAATGAAAATTTATAATGCGGTCCGATGATGTAGGCTTTTGGTACCAGTCCATTTTTAATTGTTGTTTCTCTCTTATTATAAGGGTATTAAGATATGGTAAACATCCATTGGTCTCTTTTCTATTGTAAATTTTACTCTTCTGTGCAAACTATTTAGTTCGCGAAGTGTTTTTTCTATTGCACTTGTTTTTACTATTCCAAAAAGGTCGTCAACATACTTTGTAAGCAGTCTAGGTTTTTCGTCTAATTTTTTCCTTGAAAAAATCAATAAGAAACTTAGGTTTTTTATTATAAAAACATGAAAAATTAACAAAAAAAATTTCAAAATAAAAAACTGAAAACAATAGGCATATTATAACTGTTTTGTCATCTCCTTTAGTCATCTCCTTTCTTTCTGCCTTTTCTTTTTGTGACATTTTATTTTGCCTTCATATTATCTTCTGTTTTTCCAGGGGTGAAAGGTCAGGGGAGCTTCTTCTGATGGATTGTCTAGAGGGGGATGAAGCCACTTAATTTATAAAACCTGAGAACCATTGTCAAAATATTTTCGTCCTCTGTCAGGGATCGAACCTGGTATGCTTCGTTTTTTAGACACGCACTTAACCACTACATCAAATGTATATTTTATATTTTATGTTTTAACAAACAGTTTCTATGTTGATTTATATAAATGAAATAACAAGAAAGCTAATATAATCAAGAAGATATCCTTATTAAAAAAATTAAAAACATTATTTACACATGATCATATAGGAACATGATCATATAGGAATGAAATCAATCAGAAAACCTTTTTGAAAAAATCAATTAGGCAGGTTAATGAAATCAATAAGAAATCAATTTTTTATACAATTCTTAAGGAAACCTAATAGAATCAAAAAGTTTATCTCTATGGATTGCTTTTTGTGTCAAAAATGAGTAAAAAAATTGTGAATAACAAGTTTTCTTATTGATTTAATGGGATTTCCTTATTGATAAAATTCAAAAGATTTACCACAGGAAAATAATAAGGAATCCCTTTGAAAATATCTTCTTTTCTTTCTGCTGCCTTTAGGCTAAAAACCTTTCATACAGAAAATCTTTTTGATTCTATTTGGCATTTTTGGCTCTGTATAGACTTCGTTATCACCAACTGACGATTGATAATTGAATACAAGTTTTCTCGTATTCCTTTATCTGGGTTTGGTTGGTTAAATAGATGATGCTTACAACTAAACACTACCCAAAGTATATAGATACGAAGAGTGTTGATGACGGACGTAGCTGTCTAGAAAATGTGCATTCCACTCTGCTGGTATCTAAAAATTAAATTTTCCCAATTTTTCTTTAATATCATCACCTAGTTTGTAGTTTAATTAATTCTTTCCTAGAGATAACAAAAACGAACTTAAGCTTGACTATAAACTTCATTGTATTTATATAGAATTCTAAAATTTATTGTAAGCTTCTGTTAAGGTGTTTAAAATATTTAAATAACAATGTAATTCCACAAAGTAAAAATGGAAATAAAATAGAAATTGTATTCAATTGGCGCCTAATGTTGAGCAATAGTTTTTAAAACATCCCGCTTTCAAAAATAAAAAGATGTGCAACAGTGTTGAAAATCCCAGTTTTAAACAGAAAATTTCACTACCTTTAAACCGGATATTGAGTTTTTCACAGCTTTTTCTCCACTTTCTCTTAGAAATGAGATATTTTTGCGGAAGAAAAGCATCCTATAATGGAATCAGGATGCTATGGTATCTCCCCACAAAATGTTGTTTAATTCCATTTACTAGTTTTTACGTAATGCGAGCACAAATGAAAAGCAGACAGACGGAATTGAGTTACTATTTTATTTGATGTATAGATCGATGAATTTATATAAGCGTGTTCCTATGATTTTAAATATGTATATAAAATAAAAAAAAATATATATGACAAACATATAAATTTATATTATTGCCCTTTTTAATGTATCATTGGAATGGCAATTTTTTCGCGACAAAAACCCTAACGAATATTTTGATTTTTTTTTTTGCTGATATAACAAGATTATCCTTGAGTTAGAGCTAAGTGTACAGTTTGAAAAAAGATTATCTATATAAACCGCTCGTTCACTCTTCTTTCATTTTTTATCGATATTTAAAATTAATTTTTGTCCTTTGTTGATTTTGCGGTCCTCTGCTTTCTAATATAAATTTTATTCCTCCATAAATACTATGATTTTGAGACGCAGATCCACTGTATTCTTATCCCATATTTTACTAGGGAATATATTGGGTAAATCATGTTCGTCCACGGTGTGGAATGGATTGTTCGTCAATAGTAAGGGATTCAATGCCGCTAATTTATCATCAACGCGATAGTAATTGCGTTATCAACAGAAATCGTTTTAATGATAGCAATAAAACGGTTTTTGGATATGGCTGGCTTATACATTAAAAACTAAATACTGTAAAATGATGTAAAGCATTAAAGAAAAGAAGGAAGATGTTCGTAAAAATGTAGGACGATTTTCGTAAAAAAAAATAATTTTATTAAATTTCTTACATTGAAGAATTTCTTCATTTCTTCCATTTTCTTATTGTTATTTAATAGCATGTAAATTTGATAAAATTGTAATTAAATTCATTAAAATTATGAGTTAATTTTTTTATTTAACAATAATCTTTATTATATCTTTGTCATAATTAGATAAAAACTTCTACATAAACTGAAAACAAAACTCCATAACATTAATTCTTTAGGAGGAATAAAGGAATTCAATTGTAGTTGTGGGCTTTTGATTCCTGTTGAAAACGTATGTAGTCTATATGTCAAAAATCAAGGCAATGGGCTACGAGAACTGCTACCCCATATTATATTACATATATATATATTGTAAAATCTTATTTTAATTTTTTTTTTTGATTTTTTTAATTTTTTGTAAAATTTTGTTGAATATTTTTTTTATTTTGTTTAAAATTTTTGTAAATATTTGTTGGAAATATTTTAGCATTTTTTTTTAATTTTTTGTAAAATATTTTTTGGCAAAATTTTTAAAACTATTTTTTTATTTTTTTAAAAATTTTACATAAGAATTAGAACCTTCCTGAAACCTTTATTGCTTTAGAATGGTCAAACTAAAACAAAACAAATCCTTAAAAAAAAATTTCCTCATTTTGAACCCCCAATGGGTCTATTGACTGCTCCTGGTTACCTTGGGCACCTTGTTGGTCTATTGGCTACCTCTATATGTACTGCTTTCTATAAAGGTCTTTATTAGGAATCCAAGCAGAAAAACCTTACCAACCTTAATATAAAATCAGCCCTCGCAGGGGTTTATTGATCCCCTGAGATCTGCCATTCGAGGTCTGATATTTATTTAACAAAAAAAGCAAAAGTGAAGCATTAAAACCGAAAAAAAGAAAAAAACGTAAAAAAATATTATTGGGCGTAGTTTTTGCCCGCAGCCTCCAAAGAAATGATCTGATGTTGTTGAATTGTAATCCAAAAATTTTCGAAACTATGCCGGATAGATTGGTATGTTTAAAACTTCCGTACCTCGTCTGGTGCCTTGGCAACTGACATTTCAACCCGAACAGGGACAGACTGACATCGCTTATATAATTTTTCTATGTGTAAGGACCTAGAAAATATATATTTTATGGGGTCGGAAATGAATATTGTAGAAATTACACACGGAATGACAAACTTATTTATACCTTTTCCACCTGTGGTTAAGGGTTCAAAGCCGCCAAACAAAAATATTGAGAATGGTTACAGGCACTTTTTGGTATGTCGAACACTTAAACAAAGAACTGGAACCTATTTAAAGAAGCTTCAAACGCATTCAAATCTGCTGACTCATAATATCTTAAATAAAAATGGTTATATTCGCCTATGTAAATATGTAATGTAGGGGGAATATCGAAGCAGACCACTTCCATAATGGGTCCCTTTTCGACCCCCTTCCGTCCTCTATGATTACAGGCAACTGAAATGTAATTTACCACAACCTACTTACATTGAGTCATGTGCTACAACCAGCCCTTAATCTTGACTTTAGTGATTTGAGACTGTCGACTGGTAACTGTCGGCCTTCTTTCTCATCACACAGTCTCTAGTAATTGCTAGCATTTGTTCAAGGCTCAGGACCTCCATGTCATCCACCAGTGGTCCTGAGTCTTATGCTGGCCAGTGCTGGACATTCACACACAATGTGCGCTGCCGTCTCAGCTTCTTTTCTTTCCCCGTCTCCTCTTCTGCCTCTGCCACTCACTTTTAGGCATGAGCTGTAGACACTCCGACTCGACGTTGAAGGAGGTGCCTCCATAGCCGCAGGAGTATCTTCATAGACTGACCAGTCCACCCCTTGCGAGGTTTCTTTGTCATTCTATTTCGATATCCTCCCCTGGCCACGCTTACTTGTCCATCCCTATCGAAATATCCCGGTTCAACGCCATACGAGAACCTCTAGAGATTAAGCTGTTCACCCTTTGCGAGACGTTCCTGTCCATCCCTTCTAAATTCTTCCTAGGCCATTATTGGAGAAATCGTTGTCCACCCACACAGAGCTCCTTATGCATGGGTAAGTCTATTTTCCCCGATAGCACTGCGTCAAAGCTTTGAGAATAAACCGCAATGACAATAAGTGCCCCGGGGGCATATATTCGCCTAAGAAGGAGGTATATTGCCGGAAATCTGAGAGATGAGCCTCAAATGGTAAGAGCAATAAGTAACATATATATTATAATCTAGCACTGGCTGGACCTAACAAATATATTTATTTTTTATTTTAGGCTTCCGGGTCTTCTTTGTAGTTTAAATACATTGATGATACAGTAAATATAAATTTTAATAAATGTACTGAACTCGCTATGGGTTAATAAAGAGTGTTTAAAAGATAAACATATTTAGCAGCCAACATGCTAAACAGATGTGAGAGTGAATTAAAGCTGTTCGCAAAATGATTATAAATGTCCACTTAAACTTTTTGTCTAGAGCAATACAAGCACATACGTAGTTGAAGGAAATTGCAATACATTTCGTACACTTGCCACTAGTCGTACATAAAATAAAGTTTCAGCTTAAAACTTACCAATTTTAAACGTGCCTATCCTACTTTGTCAAGTCTTTTTTTTTTCATACAAAATATTGCATGACATCGTTGTAGTTGTAACTGTTGTCTGTTGTTTATGGTTAAGAGCAGTTAGCATCAAATATTTCAGTATCAGAAAGTTTACCTTAAGGTTATTTAGAACATGCTAAATAAAATACATCCGCAATATGAAATGAATGAGAGTAGTTGTAGCAGTATAATTTTATGGCAATTCAAAAAAAAAAACAAATGAAAGCAAAAGCGAAAACTGAAAACAGATTTCCTTTTTTTTTTGTTTTTTTCTTTTTGCTAAAGTACTTGAATCGCAAAATTTTGTGTACACACTTAGAGAAAGAGAGCTAGATAAATGTGACATTTATTCAGTGAATTTTCGAAGGTACAGCAAGCACACTTTTGCACTTGCCTTATTTTATTTCCCAGAAGCCATATTTGAACTTAGCCTTTTTTATGCATATATTCCTTTCTCTTTCTCTCTATTTCCTTTTTTTCATATGAATATTAGTTGCATGCAACGATAACAATAGCAACGCTATCATCAGCAACATTGCAAACTATGTATGACAATAATTTGTTATTCAAGTGTGAATTTTGTACATTATGAAAAGCTGCAACGGTTTGCAACTGCAAACACACATACATATGTACGTACAAAATAAAATACAGGAAAAAAAGAACAAAACATAAAAACACTTTTCTAGATACAAAGATAAAACATTTGGCTTAAGGCTATGAAGCTTTGTGTGTGTGTGTGTATGTATGTGTGTGTTTTTTGTAAGTATTTCATGTTGCACATACATCCAACTTAGAGGCATTTAATGTCAACATCAGTAGCTTTGCTCACAACACACATACCCGTTTATTATAATGCAATCTGGTTTAGCTTTTAGCATACGAACATTAGCATGCACCTGTTAATATTCATTAAATTTACACTCTTAAGTGAGTGTGTGTGTATGTGTCTGTTCGTGCATGTGTTTCCGTATTTAAAATTAATGGAAACATTAGGAAATTTTAGTGAAAAAAGGAAATATAGAAGAAAATGTGTTTTTGATAAATTAAGTGAAATTTTTAAAGATAAATTTATTTTTTTTATTTAGAAATTTGTATTAAATATTCAACCAAAACTCTCAAATTAATTAAAATAATTAAAAAAAAATAATTTAAATAGAAGAGTACACATATTGAAATTTCGAGAACAAAATTAGCTTACGCCTGATGATAAAAACCATCCAATTTTAAATGGACAGTAAGGAAAAATAAAAGTGTAGTTTGTTTGTTGGTGTTTTGTTGAAGCTTTTGTATTCTGTAATATTATTCTATTAATCGTCACCTAAAATGCAAAAGGCCGTAACTATTCAAAACTTCAAAATTTACTTTTTGATTGATTATGACGAACTTAACCGAAACACATCAAATTTTACATGTATACGTCCAAAAATAACGACTTTATTGGTGAAAAACCAAAGGCTGTAACTGCAACGTCAACTAAACCAAAAAGCCGTACCTGCACTTTTCCAAAAAAAAAAAAAATCAAAACAAAGTTGGCTTTGATTATCTTTCAATGTGTGTTATGTTTGTTTTCTAAGTTTGAATCTAAAATGTGGATATTAAGTTTTAAGTAGTCTTTAATTTATAACGTTTATTCCTTCTTCTGTAAAAAACTAAAAAGTGTAGTTACGGCCTTTTGCATTTTAGGAGACGTAATATACATACATATGTATGTATTTCTCATTGTGTTGTGGAATTTTATTATTATAAGAATATTTTTGGCTTCTCTTAAATTAGGAAAACGGTTTCCTGATGATCTGGCCGAAGCAACCAGTGAAATACCTATAGGAGCTCGCTTTTCACCCAACAAATAAATTGAATTTTTATTTTAAGATGTTTTAAGTAATTAGTATATTATTAAACATTTGAGGTTCTTTGTTTTATTTTCTTCAATTACATAAAATTAATGGTGTTAAAGATTTTTATACGTTTTTAGTCAATTGATAGGGGAGTAGTTGGTTTTACCAATTAATTAAAATTTTCAATCAATAAATTGCTTTCAATAAATCTTATGTTAATATTATATTCACCCTTATCATTTTTCCCTCGAAATATTTCTCCATTTACTGACTTACCAATAGTGAATATTCCCTAAATTTTTTAATATCAACCAAGATTTCCTCATATCGTGAATAGTTTTTTTCGACAATTTTTCACTTTCCCCTTTGTTTTTTTTTCGCTCAATTTTTACTGCGGATTATGTAAGTATTTAAGTAATTAAAAGTTTTTAATAAATTATTTTATGATAAGATCGCAAAGCGATGTCAAATGTTGTTTTTGGAGACGATAGGAAATCACCGAGCACTTGCACCGAGTACTCTTGTACACGGAGTAAAGGAGCTAAGGGTAAGTTGGGCTAATTTTTTTTTTAGTTGAGGTAAAATTTTCCAGAGAATCGGGGTGCCTTGCTGGGTTAGTAGGTATTGTGCTAGTCTATCAGTCCGGGGTTTGGGTTCGATTCCCACCAAAGACTCAGGATTTTTTCACTACAAGCTTTCAGAAAGTCCAAGAAGGAGCTTGAATAAAAATTCAATGCCAACAATGGTTAGTATAGGTCATGGACTCTCAAGTATTATCTGGCCAAGTTTAAAATCGCGGTAAGACGATGTTGGCAGACTGTGCTGGGAAAAAGGCTAACATTAAAAAAGGCTTTGGACCACGGGCAGACACAAATTATATGGACATACTGTGGAGACCTAGCCTTAAGCTAATGTTAGCAATTACCATAGATTCTGTGATGAGGAAGAATATCGACATGTATCAGTCGCCAGTCTGAAATCATTACAGTCGAGAGTAAAACGCTAATGACAGCATGAGACACAATGAAAGTAATATATTCGTAAATTTCCAGTCGGACAGCAGAAATCATTGTTGAAAGAAGGGGGTCAAAAATGGACCCATGAAGTTAGTGGTCTGCTTCGGTAACCCCCCTACAAAAATAATAATAATAATAATAATACTAGAGAATCGAATGAAAGAGTGGTAACGTAACCCGCCGAATCGAACATTTTTTCAATTTTTTCAAACTTTTAAATTTGTTTGTTAGCACAGCCGTGCAGTGTTGTGAGCCTGGACATATATAGAAAAATCTAATTATGGAAATTAAATAAATGGTTAATGGTATTTAATAAAAGACACTTTTATTAATAAGCGTAAAAAAATTAGATTAAAATAATAATTTTTTTTCAAAGATATGGCTCTTCAAAATTGTGGTTTGAAATAACTTCAATTTTGTATAAAAATGAGCATGTACTTCGTAGGGTTAAATAATTGAATTTAGTTGGCAAATAAACCAAATTTGTACTGATTATTTGTAGTATTATGTTTTAAGAATATAAACGGTATTTTTAATTACATATGTCGATAACAGTGTATGCATCATTATAAGAATGATATTAATAAAACAAAACAAAACTTGTTGTGATAAGCAAACATATAATAGAAGAAAAAAAAATTTCCAAATATTTCCGTGATATTTTTTCTTTCATTTTATAACAAAAAGTATGATAATTTTTAAAAATAAAAATTTAGCTGCGCTTAAGTGCGCCAATTTAAATAATTGTTATTTTTTTAAAGTCGCACAGTAAACTTTCTAGTGGAAAAAAAAAATAAAAAAAAAAACTTTCAAATTTATCAATAAAACTCATATGGGATGAAAGCTCCCACGATTCCAGAGGTGGTTTGGTTTTTCATGTGCGTTACACCAATAAAGAGTTATACGGCTTTAAAGTCGAATTATTTTGATAATTTTTTTCACAATTTTTAAATAACAAAAAATGTATTTGGTAAAATAAATATCAAGAAAATGTGGAGGATGATAATATAGAAGACATATCTTTTGAAACTGTCTTACTGCATAGTGAAGATATGTATAGTTTAAGCGAATCGTAGCATTTTTTCTAACTTTTATGACACGTATAAATTCCAGGATATACGGGAAAGACACGAATCCTTGCTCCGTATTTTTAAAATTTTTAATTTTGTTACGTTTTGCCAACCTTAATATATGTGCCAAATTTCAGTTCTTTACAATAACTTTTTCTATTTATGGCCACTCGTTATATGAAGTCACGACACTGTGAGCCGTCTCGCCAGAAAAGATGATTTATTAGCCGAATTAAATATGTTCACTTCGAAAATGAGTTTGCCATATTTCCCAACTTAACGAGGCTCATTTTGCACCGCAGAGGTTTGATACTGACTCATGGACAGTATTTCGGAGAGAAGAAATATATCAGAAACAAAATATGTTATGAATCGAGAAATAAATAAATAAATCGAATAAAAAATTACGACAGTAAATTTTTTTATCTAGACTTACAAGCAGGCAAACTTATAAATATAATATTAATAAATATACAAATGTAAACTAAATTAAAGGTAAAATTAACATTTTAAATCAGTTTAATAATGTAAGATATTTAAACAGGTAATTAGAGCAAAACCAAAAATATTTTTTTTTGCTTTTACAACTAAGATTTTAAGATATTTTTAATTGGTATAATTTATCAGGTTGTTTTCTTTTTAATTGTTGCATTAAGTTGTGTATGTAGCAAAAAAAATATTAGCATTTACGCTACTTTACTCCAACAACAATGCCACCAAAGGGAAGTAAGATTTGTTAATATTCCTCACATACGAACCAACTGCCTCCATCATAAAATTTAATAAGCACCATTAAAATACTTATTATAAATTAGAGTTAAGCACGAATAACAAGCATACTTGCAACAACGAACACTTAGGGTGCAATATCTTTCAGAAACATGCAAAGGACGAATGAAACACGTATTGTAAACATGGAAGTAAGGCTTAGTTCTGACATGAAAAAAAATTAGCGATGTAGACGTAAGAACTGAAAAATGTCATCAACTTTCTACTCAAATATATACAAAAGGGAATACATATACCAATATATTATAGCTCATAAAATTTTCCAAAAATAGTAGTGACGCTTATTTCGTTAAATATTTGTCATATCTGCATGTGAATTATATATCTTTCCGAACTGCATAGGCTTAACTCTTTCAAGGCTTGTAGTCTACTATTAAGCTATTTTGAATAAATTTATTGTTCGATTTAAATATCGATTTTATATTTTAGCTTCTTATAGTTCCTTAAAAAATATATGTTTTACCGAGTACGAAAAAGAAAAAAATTGAACAAGAACTGTCTTTTAGGGAAGTGACTTAAGCATTTACTGTAATTTACAATATTTCACCAACAAAGCAAATAGATGATGTCTACAACTAAACACCACCCGAAGTAGATATATGCGAAGAATGCTGAAAAAGCTCCTAGTGTTTTAAAAAATTAAATTTTTCCCATTTTTTCTTTAAAATTAATTACTTAAATTGTAATAAAAAACTTAAACTTTACTTCAAAAATACACAAATGTGAATAAATAGATCGACTAATAAAATTTTAGTATTTAATATAGTTTCAGTAACTTTAGGTATTTGGCTTTATGTTTAGAAAATTTTCATTAGATAACTACCGTCGAAATATTTGTAATATATTTTTTAATGTGCAAAGCGTTAACGGGTGCGATCTGGAAAATATTTTTATTTAGCGTTAAAGAACAAGACCCCAGCTTTAGTTTTTTTAAAAAAAATGTTGCTAATTTTTAATTGATTTTATTATTTATTTAATTAGAATATTATATTCTTAACTAAGTATGTAATTGAATCAATTAAAATATTAATGAAATTATTATTTTTAGTTCTTTAACCATCTACCGCATACAGCGCCTTATATGGTTTTTAACTTTTATTGCATTGTATTTTAATAATAACAGTATCTAATCAAAAGAGAAGAATATTTGTCATCTTCTTATGTCTGTTTTCTACTAAAAGTTAAAATGGAATTTAAAATGGGATTAAAAAAAAAAATAATGAAACAGGCGAAGCGATATTTGACCTTTTAATCATTATTAGTAAAAATTAAGTAATTATGTGAATATTATTTTATGGTAGTCTAATATATGTTAATGAAATTACTAATGGTGACCAAAGAGATGATGACCATTTATCTGGTACTGACGGTGAAGATTTCCAAAGTCGACTACCTCGTCAAGAATATATATATTCATACATCCGGTACTGATGATACTGACTTACCTACCACTTCATCGAAACCAACATATCACACTGCGTAATTTTTTAAGTCATGGCAAAATAACCATATACGGACACCACTACGTCATAAAAGACCAAAAAAAAAGACCCCTGTCTCCCAGTTTTGCCCAAAGTCCTCCAGGTTTTTTTTATGGGCCCACAAAGATGGTTATTTTTTCCGTGTTGCATTGTGTATTTCAAGAAAAAAGCGTTATAGTAAAAAAGAGAAGAAGTATATCAAAATCGAGACCCCCAGGGCAATTGATCTATATAATTGTTATATGGGGGGCTTACATTTACTGGATTCTTTACTAGGTATCTATGAAATTTAATTAAGAAGAAAAAAATGTATGATAGAAGATTGTCATATGAATTTGAAGTAAATCTAAAATTTTGATCTGAGCAAGGTTTATAGTTTTTTAAAGAGTAGGTTGAAACCAACAATTCATAAGCAATTTGAATTAAATCTGAGGAACTGTTTATCAGAAAACAGGGTTTTTGTTAAATAGTTTAAAATCCCTCATTGTTTTCAAATTCTTGGATTTTTTTTGGAAGTAGAACAATTTATTCCCTTGTTTGACTTCAAGCTTGCAACATATAAACACCTTCGGAAAGTTAGTGAAATTGAGAAATCCGGACGTCCGACCTCCACAGCAGTAAACTCTCCATAAAAAAGCAGAAAAAATGTACCTACTATTAGTAAAAATAAAATGAAAGAAGATTCTTCCTTGGGTTCTGTTCGTGTTGACAGCATAAGACATTTTCTTCGATGGATGAAAAATCGACAATTTTGTCAAAATAATAGATCCTTTCGTTCATATATTTTTTTGTGAAAAATGAATCGTGTTCTTGCGTTACAACGACAAGAGAATCTGTTTTACAAATTTTCACACTGAGTAACGTTTGTTTTTTTTTTTGCTTAATTTTTTTTTCTTCCGAAATATACCGACATTTTTTATAATTTTGCTAAATATATATTAAATTATTCTAAATAAATATATATTTTGTATGTTTTATTTTTTTTATTAATATTCATGTAGTAGTGGGTTAATACGTAAAATATTTTTTAACTCTATAGTTGAAAATTTTTCTGATTTACTTAATATATTATGCTGGTTTTTTGCCTTGTTTTAATCATAAAACAGTCGTAAATATTTTGATGTTTTATTAAAATAAGTTATTGTTTTTTTTAACGAAAGCAACATAGATATTTCTTTTGTTTCATTTTATTTTTTAACTTTGCAGTATGCATTTCTTTAAATGCAATTTAACTTATGATTTTATCTTAATAAGTTCCAAGACAATAGTGAAAATTGTACAAAATATTTTCAACAAGAAAAAACTAAAGAAAAGTTAAATTTTTTTAAAGTTTTAAGTCGAAAAAATTTTCTGCTTATAATTTCTCTTAAATAAAATATATTACTTAACAATTAAAGCTTCTATAAATTATTCCTTGATTTGGATATCTTTCAAATTATGTTTTTTTTTTTCAAAATACAGAAAAAAATCTTACACATTTGAAAATTATTTAATTAAAAAAATTTTGATTAAACAATAAAAATATGAAACATGTATGGAAAATGTTCTTTGTTCTCTTTTTGCAGTTTTGTCCAATTTGCATACGGATCGGGTAAAAATTATTCGGAGTTACTGAATACATCACAATTAAATTAAATTGTTATCGGTATTAAAAAGATTTTTAAATAAGTATTGCTTCTTATAGATGAGTATAATTTAAAAATTAAAATAAAACAGAAAAAAACATTTTTTAAAACCCATTCAATTGGCTTTATTAATATATTATTATATAACACTCAGAAGACGATTTGAGTTTAACAGTTTTTGTCCTTAGATTTACATTAAAAAGGCCGAAATACACTAAAAAGGAACATTGCAAAGTCGTGCAGAAAAAATGTTTTTGTAAAACTGTTTTATTCATAAATTTTGCATAAAATATCTAAATAGGTTGCACCCTGCCGCAACCTAGCGCATATATAATGAAATATAGGATAATTTTTCTTTGAAATCGGTAATCATAAAAACTGATTTTTGGCCGCCTTGTCAAAGCCTTTTTAGGGTTCCGTACACAAAGAGTAAAAACCTAACCCTATTGTTTTCGCTACAATGTCTGTCCGACTGTCCGTCTGTCAGCGCCTTTTATCTCTGGCACCGTAATAGGTAGACTCTTGAAATTTTCACAGATGATGTATAGTTGTTGCCGCTATAGCAACGAATACTAAAACTTATAGGGTGTTCCGATAGAGAGGTGTTATTCACGAATATGTGCCTATTTCGTGAACTGTAGGAGGCATAGATTCAAGATTTAAAAACAGTGATTAAAACTTATTTCGCTATATAAATAAGAATAAAAAAATCAACCTAAAAATTAAAGGGTGTTCCAATAGAGGTGTGATTTGCATGTATAAGGCCTAAGTTTTGAACCATAATAGGCAGACGCTAGAAATTTTCACAGAAAGTGTATAGCAGTGGCCGCTATAGTAACAAATACTAAAACTTAAAGGGTGTTCCGATAGAGAGGTGTTATTCACGAATATGTGTTTAATTCTTGAACTGTAGGAGGCATGGACTCAAGATTTAAAAACAGTAATTAAAACTTAGCTCGCTATTTAAACAAGTATAAAAAAATAAACCTAAAAATTAAAGGGTGTTGCGATAGTGGTGTGATTTGCATGTATAAGGCGTAAATTGTGAGCCATAATAGGTAGACGCTTGAAATTTTCACAGAAGGTGTCTAACTGTGGCCGCTATAGTAGCAAATTTTAAAACTTATAGGGTGTTCCGATAGAGAGGTGTTATTCACGAATATGTGATTATTTCTTGAACTGTAGGCGGTAATTAAAACTTAGTTCGCTATATAAACAAGTCTAAAAAATAAACCTAAAAATTAAAGGGTGTTCCGATAGTGGCCTTAATTGAATGTGTAAGGCCTAAGTTTTGTACCATAATAGGTAGACTCTTGAAATTTTCGCAGAAGTGGTATAAATGTGGCCGATATGACAATAAATATTAAAACTTATAGAGTGTTCCGATAGGGAGGTGTTTTCACGAATGTGTGTTTATTTCTTGAACTGTAGGAGGCATACACTAAAAATTCACAAACTGTAATTAAAACGTTATAAAAAAGTCTAAAATATAAACCTAAAAATTAAAGGGTGTTCCTATAGTGGCGTGATATGCATTTATAAGGCCTAAGTTTTGAACCATAATAGGTACACTCTTGAAATTTTCACAGAAGGTGTATAACTGTGGCCACTATAGCGATAAATACTAAAACTTATCGGGTGTTGCGAAAGTGAGGTATTATTTGTCGTTAGGTCTTTATTTCTTGAGCTATAGGAGGCAACCACTTAAAATTTGCAGCGTAATTACCTCTATGTTCGCTTTCTATTAAATTAAACTTTAAAATTAAAGGGTGTTCCGAGAGCGACATGCTTTGCGTGTATATGGCCTAAGTTTTGAGCAATAATAAGTAGACTCTTGAAGTTTTTACAAGAGGTTTATTACAATGGAAACTATAACAAATAATAAAAATTAAAGGGTGATCCATCAGTGACACTGTTTTTGACGTATATTACCTTATTTTTGAACCGCAATAGGTAGGCCTGATATTTTTATAGAAAGTGTATTACCATGGCCGTTATAACAATAATTCCTAAAATTTAAAGGGTGTTCCAATAGCAATGCAATTTTCGCGAATAAGACTTTGAATTTAAAAAGAAAGGGGTGCACCATAAGACATGAAAAAATTAAAAACTTGTGTTTTTAAAGGCGTACTAGACATAGTACGGAACCCTAAGTGTGTGAGACTAACTCGCACTTGACTGATTTATTTTAATATTGTTAATAGTATTACTTTGTACCCGCCTCTGAGTAGTTAGTGAGGCTGGTTTTATATTAAATACAATTATTGTGGAGTTTTGTATATTTTTGTAAATTTAAAACTTTCCATTAAAAAAATAAATAAAAAATACACATACTTCGTAAATTGAAATGTCTGTCTACAACGGTTAAAAAAATACATCACCCACAGGGACACCTTTTGTATACTAGTTATTTTGGACATAGTAATATCAAACATTGTTAAATTATTAAATGTCATCAATACAGGTTCTACGAAAATTAAAACTGTCTGTCCGTAAAATTTCAAGAGATTATGTCATACATCAAATTATATCAACTATGAGGACATCCTTTAATTTTTAATTTTAAAATTATTATAACGGACGTAGTAATGTATATTACGTATAATTTTCCATATAATTCAGAAGCCATAAAATCTATGTCCCTTATAGCGACACCCTTTAATTTTAAAGTTAATTTTTCTATTATCATTTGTTATTGGGAGCTATAGTGAAACGTTATTTTTTCTTTGCGCCTAAAAAAATGTTGTATGAGCACATCTGTTAATTTTTAAAATTAAGACCTTTATTTTAATGGGCCTAATCTGTTAGCTGGTTCCGAAATAACTAAGTTCTGCGGATACAAATATAAAAAAGTAAAAACGATTGACAACCTTTTTCCTTTTTTGAAGTCGGTTAAAAAGGTGAAATTATGTGGAAAATAACAAATTTTTTATTTTTTCTAAGATAATACTATCTGTGAAGCTCTTAATTTGTGTATAGTAAACAGTCATAAACCAGTGTATCGGCTCTGGGAGTAACACGATTCTTCTTAATGTCAAATATACAAAACAGTACGATCGGAACAACTTTTCCATCCCTGATTTTAATTAAAATCAAGTACCTTTGCGATTTAAAATATTCTTTTTGCTTACATATCTTAATGCTATCACAGGTATTAAAAACAATCTCACAAAAAAATGCACGAGTGTAAATTATTATTAACACGAAATATTTTCACAGTTTCATGTATTCAGCACAAGCATGCAATAAAATATCCTAAAAATACTTTTATCCTATGAAAATGTACAGAATAACTGAAGAGATTCTTTCTACAACAATTATATTAGTTTTTTTTTGGTATCTAGCTTATTATGGAATGCTTCGGTTTCTCAGTGTTGCAAAAATTGTGTCACGAATTTTTTTGTGTGTGCATGTCGGCGGACGTGAAGTAGCTGTTTTCATTATCGCAGTTGGCTGTTAAAATTACACTTGAGCTTAAAACTTGTTAATGTGTTTTTTAATTGACTTGTATTAAGTAATTAGAAAGAATTTGTTTTCAAGGTTTGAAGGCTTTTAGTTATTAATTTATACACAAATTTACTCATGTACTTTAGAAGTAATTGCAACTGCAAAAGACTTTATGTAACTTAAATTTTTTTGAACGATTTAATATGGTGTTATTTTGTTTTTTATTTCGTTATTTAATTATTTTAATATTGCTTTTCGATTTATTAATACACATCAGTTCTAAATTAAATTTAAGGATTATTTTTAATGTCAGCAGTTCATCTGTCTATCTGTTTGTAACCTTTTGAAGAACTTGACTTTAAAAAAAAATTAAAAAGCTTTCGGAGGACTTTCTTTTTTGTCTAAAATTGTTTATTTTGTTATTGTTTCAAGCAGAACAGCATTATCCTTTTCATTTCTCTAAAGTTCTATCTAAGTATTCTGTGGAGTATGTGTTGTTCGTTAATTAAAATTATTTTTTTTTTTGCCCTTAAAAACAACTCAAATTGTTTGAAAAAATATCGCTTTCAAGCTAAAGAAAACAATCTATTTTGTCAGATACATTTTCCTAATTTACTTAATAAGTATATTTTCAGTTTTTAATTTTTTTTTAAATATTCCTTTCTAAGCTATTCAACAGAAATATTAGTAAATTTTTGCTGCTTAATTACAGCCCTATAAGTAGTTAAGGCTTGTAAACAACTTTGTCTAATTTGCGATGAAATGTATAAACAAGAAAATCGTTACCATGCTGGTGATTAGGTCAGGTTAAACAAAGAAGAAAAATATGGTAATCTATTATTTTCCAGTTTATGCTAATTAGTTGTGTTTCTTAACCTTCCTGACTATTTTCATTTTTGTGCGACACATTCACATTTCTCGGTCTCTCAGACCGATTTCAAGTATTTCTTGGTATCTCAACACTATTCTAGAGTGCAGTGGTAATATTTAACAAACTAATCTGAAATAACTGAAGTAAGAAAAAAAACAAAATTAAGTTTTTTTAGCTCACAGAATCAATTTATATTTCATCACAATAATTTGGCATTTTTGATCCTAGACCTAATATAAAAATAAAAAAAAATTCATTCACAAAACACAACATTTATAAAATGTTGTTTTTCTAATAACATATATTTTAGAAGTAAACAAAAAAATAAAATGACTTCGAAAAAAAACAGGAACACTAAAAAAATAATTTCAAAATGCTTAAAATATATGCCTCATTATGAGGTTCGTCTTTGTAAATTTCAATCAGTCGTTAGAGCTTGTGGCTCGATTCAGCGTCCTGTAAATCTTCAACATCACTTTCCTCTGAATCTTCTTGTTCAGTATCAGTGTTTGATTCATAAACATCAATATTATCTTCGTATTCAGTACCACTTTTCACATGCTTTTATGCGCTCAATATCTGCCATATCTAACGAAAATCTCACAATAATTAACTTTGAACATAATTCTTTTATTAAATCATATAAACTGATCTCTAATTGTTCATTTTCATCTAAAAATTTCCAATTTAGCAAAACCAGCTTACCTATCGAAAATGTGACACTTAACTATAAGTCGGTCTCACAGACCGTCTGATGAGCAATCACCGGTACAACACTTTAACTCAAACGCACTTGTTACACTAAACGTTGTATAATGAGAAATAATGAATATACTGAGAGAATGATGGTGTTGCATATTTTTGTTTTCAAGAAATTAACACAAAAGTGATTCATCGGTCTCACAGACCGACGAAATGGTCAGGAAAGTTAAGAAAATTTTTCCGCAACTTCGAAAAAATTAAATTTGTTTAAAGTTCATTTTAAGGTTTTTAAGATTTTTAAGGTTTTTAATGCAAAAAAAAAAACTACAAACGGCGCAAAATATATGTATTTTGCGCCGTTTGTAGTTTACTGTTTACTGTTTTTCCTAAAATCTAAAATGGAATAATGTTGACGGAAAAAAACTGAAATTGTCTCTTTTTACTTATTTTGGCTGCAAGGGGGCGCTAAAGTCACAAATTAAGTAGTTTTTTTTATTGTGTTACAAAAATAAACGCTAAAAATATATTTTTTGCAACAAGATCAAATATTTAGTTTGTATAATAGCTTAGTATATTTCCTATAAAATACATATAAACTTTAATATATAAAGTTTTTTTATAATATTTTTTTAATTGGAACTTAAAAAAATATTATATTGGAACTTAAAAATAGCTAAACTTTTATTGAACATTACAAAAAGAGGAAAAATATGGTATTCTGTTTTTTTCCAGTTTTTGTACTCTTATAATGTCTTCTATTGATCGGCAATAGAAAATTTATAAAATTCGAACCGGAACTTGCAAAAAAAAATCTAATTAAGAAACCATAATTATCCTTTTTTGTGATTATATTCGATACTATTTTTAGACAATTATAAAAATAATTTTCTGTATATAAATACTTAAATAAAACAATGGTTAAAAAACTTCATTGGGGTCAATATTAAATATCAATGCCCTTACTCATAAACAAATAAAATTTACTTAAAGTAATTTTTATAAAAAATTTGACATAAAGTAGACTTTAAGTAAGCTTTAATTTTTATGAATATGTGAAAATACTATTCTGAGGTGAGTACAAGTGAGTGTCTGTAGTCTAGTAAATTTAATGAACATAAAATTTTAATCAACGGAATTTATGTAATATATAAATTTGCCAATAGGTACATATGATTTAGAACACTTTTCTAAAATTCAAATTATAATTCAACAAAAAAATCATTTTAGGCTGGTTGTCGGAAGAAGTGCTAAAAGCAAATCTCAAAACCTTGTTACGACTTTTCCTTCCTCTAAATAATCAAGTTCGGTCAACTTTTGCGAAACATCCGTAACACACGAGGCGTTACAGTGATCACGTCCGAAGACCTCACTAAATAATTCAATCGGTAGTAGCGACTGGCGGTGTGTACAAAGGGCAGGTACTTAATCAATGCGAGTTAATGACTCACACTTACTAGGAATTCCAAGTTCATGTGACTAGTTTTAGTTCACAATCCCAAGCATGAAAGTGATTCAGCGGTTTACCCGGACCTTTCGGTCTAAGAAATACACGTTGATACTTTCATTGTAGCGCTCGTGCAGCCCAGGACATCTAAGGGCATCACAGACCTGTTATTGCTCAATTGCTAGACGCAATTTGTCCATTTAAGAAGCTAGTGTCCTTATAATGGGACAAACCAACAGGTACGGCTCCACCTTCATAGACACATTCAAACACTCACACATTTTACTGTGCTCATGAATGACGGCTACAAAAGCTTCAAAACCATAATCCTGAAAGCATCTATTTAATATATTTGAGTCTCGTTCGTTATCGGAATTAACCAGACAAATCACTCCACGAACTAAGAACGGCCATGCACCACCACCCATAGATTCGAGAAAGAGCTATCAATCTGTCTTACACACTTATGTTCGGACCTGCTAAGTTTTCCCGTGTTGAGTCTAATTAAGCCGCAGGCTCCACTCCTGGTGGTGCCCTTCCGTCAATTCCTTTAAGTTTCAGCTTTGCGACCATACTTCCCCCGGAACCCAAAAGCTTTGGTTTCCCGGAAAGGAACTTATTTAGCATAGTCTTACAACCCTCAACCATATGTAGTCCAAGCAGTACTCTAACTATAAATTAAAGTACCTTACAGCATGGACTGCGATATGCGTTCTTTTTTCTTTTTTTATTTACAAAAAATCGTTCTCTAATAGCAAACTTACATTCGGAAATAATACAAATGCATTGTTTTTAAATTTAATTTATTAATTTAAACAAATTATTTTGTAATAAGCTACAAATTAATAAAATATCTTAGATTTTAAGAATAATTTTGTCTATTTAGTATTTTTTTTTTTTTAAATATGAAATTACTTGCAAAAAATATGTTTAAAATTGCAGGGTTTCCAGAGTGAGGGAGGCTCTTGAAATTAGCAAAAAAGGCCTCTACAAAAGATAGTAATAATTAATGGGTTTTCTGGCAATGACATGTTTTGCATGAATATGGAATAATTTTTTCGTTCTCTAATAGCAAACTTACATTCGGAAATAATACAAATGTATTGTTTTTAAATTTAATTTATTAATTTAAACAAATTATACGATTGTCGCATACCCGAAAAGGTCTCCAATATGCACATATAAGGATTTGATGACTCATTGGTTAATATTCACAGATCCATTTATATTTTCAACAGGCAATATTAAGATTCAAAATAATATATGTTGTAAATATATTTAGATATTACATAAACATATATAAAAACAAGGTGTCGTTTATAATGAAGATACCGTTTCAAGTAGTGGTGATGTACTTTGAAAAGTTTTTTTCTTCTAAAATTAATTGTGCGTGATTTCGCATGAGTAAATTTTTTCTCACCGTGAGTATGCGTGACCGTGAGTCAAAAACCAGTCACTTCTGTACTAAAAGGTATTCATAAGTTTCATGAAATTCGCATAATTTTTTTAAGATTTATTGAATTTTCTCTATAAAGGAAAATTGACAGGACCAAAAGTCCTATTTTCAAGAGCGATTATGATGTGTTTAACAAAACTATGTTTACACATTCTTGTTGTTGAATAACATAGCATATATAAAAATATTTGTTTTTTCGAAAATGGGGGGTAGGCGTGTCCTTATTTTGATTTTTTCAAAAAACTAAAATTTTTCTTAACTACGCTATATATAACTGACCTGCAAAGTTTCAAAAGTCTGTGTCAACTTCTTCTCTTTTTGTCCCATCGTTATATGGGAACAAAGCACTGTGCCCCCTGACCCGTTATTATTAGATTTAGAAATATAAAAATAAAAAAAATTAATTAAAACACAATGCCTGAAGAAACTAAAACAATCCGGCAATTATGATTATTATAATTTATCGAACCACTGAGCATCGAATGTAGTTCATAGGCAGAAGGTGCGGCTAAAAGTATACTCTATCGGTCTTAGTTCATATAAAATATGAATCTTTTAAGGTCGTATAACTTTTACCACAATTTTCCATAAAGTGAAGACAGCAGCAATTGAATTTTTGTGAGGCATTTTCGCCTTTTTTGCGGAAGGGAATTATCATCTAAACTATGCTGGACCAAATTTTGTATTAACGAAAAATATATAATAATATCAGTACCTTAACGATAAAAATAGTAAAATCAACTTAATTTTAATTCAAATCTATATCTATATGATTTATAAATATAAAATAATTTTATTCAATTTAACAGCATTTTTTTTATTAAAGTTATATTTTGGTAAAACCTGTCAATTTGAAAAAAAGTTACGAACAACAATTGGTTCACTTAGGCAGCTATAGCTTTCCGACGAACAAACAAACACATTTTGTGCTTTATATATGTATATAGATTAATTTTTTTATTTTTGTAAAAAAAAAATTAAACGCAATTTTGCTTTTATCAACTGTAATTCATTTTAAAATTGACCAGTTATTAGTTCCAAATCCAGGTGCATTTTTCCATTCTCCAATTATTTGGCTTTTGGTATCTGGCAACGCTATGTATTACCACATTTTGTAAATGAGAAACGTATGCATATAAGTCAAATTCACACTTTTACGAAAGACGCTATCTTCAAATTCCTTTCTAAACTTTTGATCTAAGTCCTTATAAACGATATAAAATTATAGACTATAATATCGATTTTGCTACTATCGATATTTTCCCATCACTAGCGAGAAGTGCAGTGTTGTATGATGACGATATTTAGGAGTACATAACGGACTGAGCCGAATTAAATTAAAGAATTTAAATATCAGAAGAAATAATATGTCCAATCATTTGAATTAATCAGTATAAAAAACTCTGCCCTCTCAAGGCAGTATAATTACCAAAGCCACAAAAATAATCAGCAAATTTAAGTTAGTCTGTTTCGTGTTTAATATAAAAATATATGTATTTATTGTCAACCATTCTTATATTCTTTCATATATATTCATTTTCTAGGCTTTCAAGGTCAAATTTTTTGTTTAAATAAAAGGACTATTTATTTAACATTGCTTTTCCGACGTTTGCAGTTTTTTTTTTCAAATTTTGCAATAATTTGTGAAACAGAATTGATTGGTGTAATTATATAATTTGTGTGGCGATGTCATTTTTTTTTTAAGCATAATGAAATTTGAATTCAGCTGGATAAAAGCAAGAAACTGCCACCAATGTGTGAAACTATTCGTTAATTAGTCTTGAAATAACATGTGCAAAAATATAAACGTATACTCGTAGTATCAATATATTAATTATCTAAAGTTCTCAGAGCTCAAGTATATAATTTAAAGAATTTATCAATATTTATAATATTTTATAATTTATTTAATATCAGTAAACTTCTAAACTTTCTCTAAAAATGTTAGGGCTTCATAAATTAAAATAAATATATTTTAGTTATAACCTGATTTTTTACTTTTATTATTAATTATGACTATAATATTAATATAAGTGTTGAACTAATTTCTACTCGTAATCACTGACACAATGTTCTATTTCTATTCATAATTTTTTTTCTTCTCCATTTTGATAGCAACATTACCCAAAGTGTTTATTTAAGTTTTACCTCATTTTGGCTTCATGATTTATTATTTTTTTTTATTAAAAAAAAAGAAAATAATAACGCTTTATTTTTAATGGTGGTTAAAATAGACATTTGTATCCTCATCCTCATGTACGTTAGTTTTTATGCAGCTAAAATAATAAGCTTGGAAATTTTGTTTGTAGTGGTGGATGAAAGCAGTAATAGTGGTTTTTATGAAAGAATTACATTATTTGTAATTAAGGATGCATGCAAAAAATGAAACATTTAAACAGCCTTTCTTTTAAAACTTTTTTAATCTTGTAACATTAATGAGTATTTTTAAGTAAAATGCTTGAACATTCAGGTTAAGTATCATTATAACTATTTCCTACTTATTACTACTTGTTATCTTATCATTATTACATACCGCAATACCTAAATTAAATGTTATTTTAAATAATTTATATTTACAGCGAAATTATTTATCATAAGCATGACCAATGTAAAATCAATAAAAAGCCACTTTGGCCTCAAAGTTTTTTTTTTGTTTGGAAAATATAGGCAATAACAGTTTTTAAGTAAAACAAATTAATAAAGTAAAATAAATTTAAAAGTTTTAAGTCTCGATATATCTGAAATATTTAGAAGTATTTTTATTCACCACAAAATTTTGGTAAATACACTTTCATGTAAGAAGAGTCTAGTGCGTATACTTAATGTGTATCTATTAAATTTAATAAATCATACGTTGATGTTGTAAAATCTAATCATATTTGGTGCATCATTTGCAAGCAAAATGCAACCATTTATATATTTTAAACAATTATTGGCATTATTGTTATCTATTTTTTTTTTTTTTTTTTTGAATAGCTTTTATTTTAAAATTTTTCTTATAATTAAACTATAAATAAACAAACAGTAGTAAATATACACAGTCCCCTATTCGAGCCCTCTAGTACATTTTAATTTAACAATATTAATACTTTTTAAGAAAATTGTGTAATATATATTAACCAGAATGGGTGCGATTTTAAAATATATTATTTAAAGAAAAAAGTGAAAAAATTACTTTCATATTTATTTAAGAATAAAATGATAATTGCTATAGGATAAAAAAAAGAATTTGTAGATAACATTTCGTTTTAGCCACCAGTACTTATTTATATTCATATTTGGTTACATATTTTTATCTCCTAAATACAGGCTTGTGTCGAATCTTCTATTGTCAATTGATTGCAAATTATTGCTTTTTGAGCGGTTCGTCTATATATGTGGTAGAGTATAGGAGTACCTGTTTCGTTTTGGATAAAACCTTTACTTTCGAGGTGTAAAAAAGCTTCAGGTGGGACATAACCATTTTAAAGTGGTTTGTATATATATTTTCCATTCACGTAATATGTTGCCTAGAGTGGTTTTAAAAAATCGATGTCGAATTTTTTTTGGGGCACCCTCCGAAATTATTCCATTTTGTTATATATATGGCGTTTTCTTTTCTGACAAAAATGTTGCATATATTTTACACTTATTAAATTTTCGTGTTCTTTTCTACAAAAAACATCAGAGTGTGAATAAACATCATGTTCTTTTCTAAATAGGTCGCACCAAAACCAGGTTAATATGATACATTTTTTACACTCAACTTTTATTCAGGGTGAGATATTGCGCTTTTTTTATAAATATTTTTTTTTTTATTGAAAACAAGTATTTTATATTGAATTAAAATTTTTGTGTGAATGAATATTTATTTTATACGTCAAATAGTCATAAATGTTAAATATAAAATCAGTTTTTTTGTTCTTTTGAAATCATAAAAAAGGTCACAGTTTTCAAGGGCTGAGTGATACATAAAAAGTATTACCTATTAATAAGGCAAAATTATTTTTCAGAAAAGAAAACGTCATTAAAGATTGCCAAAGTTTGAGCACATTTGGAAGATGTTAACCCGCGCCACTGGGTCCTCATAGTTTTGAAAATTTCGATATTTGGCAGTTTGGCGACTGCGGAAAAATTAGAAAGTTAGTTTCTGTATTTGCATTTCTTCAAAGAGTTTCTATTATATACGTAATTATTTCTAGTTATTTTATTATAAATTAATTACTTATATGAGTTAAAACATTTAATTATTGTTATAAATGTATTTATTTGTAAGTTCTAAAATAAGGCGCAGCAGAAAAAATTTTTTATAAAATATAAAAAATCGGGGGATTTTTTTATTCCGCAGAACGCATACAAGAATTCTTTGCGTAAATTAGTAACAATATATTATATTTGGAAGCAAAAAAGTTTTCTAACAAATTTTGATCACAGATTACATATACAAGTTATAAGCTCCAAGTTTGTTAGATGAATTAAACCAATATCAATGTAGTTTCTAAAATTATTGACTTTTTCATATTTTTTTATTTATTAATAAACTTGGGCGATAATTTAGTTATATTTGGGTAATTTTTGGCCAAATTTCCATTATTCTTTTTTGGGCAATTTTTAATTTTTTTCAGTGTGATTATTCATTCTGAAATTTGAAATTTTTGTGTTTGGATAATTTTTCATAGGGTCATTTGGCAATAACGAGTTACAACATTTTTAACTTAAAAATCAACATAAACAGAGCCAAAAATGCCTAATAGAATCAAAAAGATTTTCTCTATGAAATGTTTTTAGACTAAGAATTGTCAAGTAGAAAGAAGGGAAGTTTTTTTTATTCAAAGAGATTCCTTATTATTTTCATGTGGTAAATCTTTTCAATTTTAGTGGGGAATCCCACTAAATCAAAAAGAAACCTTGTTTTTCACAATCTTTTTATTCATTTTTGACATATAAAAAACAATCCATAGAGAAAACCTTTTTGATTATATTAGGATTTCTTCAAATTGATTTTTTCAAAAAGGTTTTCCTGCTTGATTTTATTAGGTTTCTAAATGATCACGTGAAAATCATCTTTTTAATTTTCTTAATTATATTAGCTTTCTTGTTATTTCGTTTATATAAATCAGCTTAAAAACTGTTTGGTAAAACATCAAATATAATACACCCAATTCTGTTTTTACACGGTCCTTTTTTACACGCTTTTGATTTAACACGGTTTCAAAATAAAAAAAAAAATTCTACACGATTTTATTCCATTTAGCACGATTCAAAATACTTTGGGCTTAGATTTTATTTGTAAAAGTTAAGTTTTGCGAAATATTTTCATAACAAAAATTTGAAGGAATTACCTTTTTGTGCATACAAGAATTTTTACTTGTTAGAGCAATTGAAATGCGTTAATATTTTGTGAACTATCAATGCATCTCTAAAAGAAGACATCGAAAACTACAACGTAAAGTCATTTCTTTAGAAAACAAAATTAAAATTTTAGATCGCCTTCGAAATGGAGAAGGCTCAACATTTCTTGGCAAATTGTTCGGTTTAAACGAAGCCACAGTAAGAGCTACGAAAAATTAAAATTCAATTAGGCAATCGTTGATTTCTGGAACGAAACTATCTGTTAATTCCTCATCATACACTAAAGATGCAAATAAACGGTGCAAATACACATTGAGGGTGCTGTAGCTTAAGTGGTTAGCACGTTGACTACTAAGCAATGGTCACGAGTTCAATACTCAGCCATGGCAACATAAATTTTTCTGATACGTATTAATTTTTCTTTATAATGCATATCACAGCCCCCTCCTTCGCCGGTGTTACCACATAACATTAAATCGAAGTAAAATAATTATAAATTGGCTATGCTAGCTTCAAACTATTTCGCCTAAATAACACCAGAGGCGCTGCAATACTGTTCTAAAAAAATAATCATAACTTGCAATTGCAGTGTTGCTAGAATCAAAGCTTTACTATCACTAACCATCTGTCTTATCTTATCTACTACTATCCCTTTCCAAAGGAAGTACCACAGTTAAATGTAGGCATTAACTGCCTAAGTGGTACTTCTCTTCAAAAAAAAAAAACATTTTACGTACATGCATACATATGTATAGGTGTGTGTAAAAATAAACATGTTTTCTTGTTTTTTAAATAATTCTCGTTTCTCACTAATTTTAATAGGTTTTAGATATAAGGAACCAATCACCTATTTTTGTATAAGATCAATGTCTTTTTTCACTCGGTTTTTTTCACGGATTTTTCTGGAACCAATCTACCGTGTAAAAACAGAATTAGGTGTATATATTTACATTTGGTGTAGTGGTTAGAACGAAGCATACCAAGTTCAATCCCTGGCAGAGGGTGAAAAAAAATTCACTATGGTTTTTCGGGTTTTACAAATTAAGTGGCTTCAACCCCCTCTAGACAAACCATGGGTAGAAGCCCCCTGCCCTTCCAACCCCTGGAAAAATAGGGGATAATATAAAGGCAAAACACCAGGCAGCTGCCATCACAAAAATAAAAGGTAGAAAAAAATCAAAGACTGATTAGCAAAAAATTTCAGAGGAGATGCCAAAGAAGCTCTATAATACATATAACTTTTTAAAAAGCAAAAATTTGTAAATTGTTTTCAGTTTTTTATATTGAAAATCTTTATTTAATTAAAAAAAAACATGATAGCCTAATAAAATAAAAAAGTTAACTTCTTTGAAAAAAAAACAAGAAGAATACCTAATAAAAACCCTAAGTTTTCTTCTTGATTTTTTCAAAACGGTTTTCCTTATTAAAAAATAGGACTTACTTCTTTAAAAAAAAAATAAACATAGAGATATCTTATAAATTTTGTTCTATTTTATTAGGCATTTAGACACTGTTTTTCTGTGTGTAATCTTTAAATATGAAAAACAGTTTACTCATTTAGCTTCAATATCTACAGTATCCATATTCAAATTCCTTAATTTAATTAACAAAACAAATATACATAGTCTAGCAGACTTGAATTTGTTTTCGGGTGAAGCTTGATCATACTTGTAACCCTTCATTTTATTTTTTTCAATGGGGGTAGCGAAGCGCATATTTTATTTATAAAACTTTTATGTATAGAATTTAAGTTTGCATTACTTTTCAAGATGGCGACCGATTTAACAGCTGTCAAGAGATTTATTCTCACTTTGGTTTGGCAATTCATCATGAATAGACTCACGCCTGAACAAATGAGCTCAAAACAAGATTACCGTTGTTCCCGATTTTCATAAGCGAATTTTGTTTAGCGATGAATGGCTACGTCAACAAACAAAACTGCCATTTGAAGTGAAGGTAATACTCAAGTGTATGTTAAAACACCATTACATCCAGAAAAACTGACTGTTTGGTGCGCTTTATGGGCTGGTGGAATCATTGGTCCGTACTTTTTTAAAAACGATGGTGGCCAGAACGTTACAGTCAATGGTGATCGGTATAAAGCCATGATTACTAACTTTTTCATTCCTGAATTGAATAACCATGATGTCCAGGAGATGTGGTTTCAACAAGACGGCGCAACACGTCATACAGCCCGTGCCACAATAGGTTTATTAAAAGACACGTTTGGTAACCGCCTAATTTCACGTTTTGGACCTGTGAATTGGCCTTCAAGATCTTGTGATTTAACACCGCTAGACTACTTTCTGTGCGGATATGTAAAGTCATTGGTTTATGCGGATAAGCCACAAACGCTTGACCATTTGGAAGACAACATTCGCCGTGTTATTGCCGATATACGGCCACAAATGTTGGAAAAAGTCATCGATTGGGCTACATCCGGGCCAGACGTGGCGGTCATATGCAAGAAATCATATTTAAAATGTAATGCCACAAGTTTACCTTTCGGATAAATACAATTCATGTCAATCGAATAATCCATCGTTGTTTTATTGCAACTTAAAGTTTTATACCTCTATAAAAAACACCCTTAGGCGGAGCAAACAAAATTATGATTTATAGCTTAACAGAAGAAAATCTCAAAAGCGGCAAGCACTAACAAAAGAGATTTTCGGTAAGCTAATAATAGGCCTGTTCTATAATTTGTGAGTAAAAAAGCTAATATATGGTTTTTGTTGTTTTTATTAAAAGTTACGATTAAAAATTATAAATTATTTATGGCAACAATTTTTTCAACCAATTTAAATCAGTAGCATTAAATTACTTCCAACCATGCCAATGAAAACTCAATACCAATGAAAATATCCCAAATATGATATTTATAATAATTTTTGGAAATTACAAGTTTCTTTCATTTATATTATATTCAATAAATCCCTTATCAACTTTTTTTATTTAATTAAATAAATTAAAGCAAACTTCTGTTCATTCGTGGTAGCCAAAAATATATATTTTAAACTTGTAAATCTGTTCATTTATACAACAAAATACTTCTAAATAACAATTAATTGTACAATACTCCTTTATTATTTATGCATTATTGTTTAAATAAATTAAATGTTTGTAATACTTACCCTGTTGTTAATTTTTGATTTAATTTCTTTAGAATTTTCAGCAATTTTAATACTGAATATTTAATTATTTTGTATATGTATATTTTATATGTGTATATTAAGGGTGTTTCAGCAATAATTTTATTTTTTTGTTAATTTTTTTCTGTTATAATATTTAACTTATGCAAAAATTTTATTTGATAAATTTAATTATTATTTAAACATGCATTCTGTTTTCATTGTGTAACTTTTTTCACTCATTTTTTTTTTGCCTTCAACACTATTGATTTTGTAACAGCAAATGCTGATATTTATTTTAAATGAATAATTTAATAAAAATTTATTATATTTTATTTCATTATTTCGCACTTATTTTACTAAAATAAATAAAAATGAAATTAATTTATGGCACATTTTTTCTCCTTTAATTTTAAACTTATTTTGTAGTGATTTTATAGCCAGCAGCTAATTAATGCAATTTTCAATTTTCTTTTTTTTCACTTATTTATTTTATTTTTGTATTCAACATGTGATTTTACTGTTACGTATTATATTCGCTTTAGGTGTTTTAATTTTACTTTATATCTTTTAACTTTCTTTTTTTATGTTTTTCAACTTTTAATTGAATTTTATTTTAAATTTATGGTGTGTTTCTTTTCTGCACCAAATGAGAAAGAAAAATTAACGAAAAGTATTGATTTTTTCCGAATCGTTTTTTTTTAGCGTTTTTCTTATTTTCTTTCTTTGTAATAAAATTTTCAACATTAATAAATTATTCCTTCTTTTCCTTCTTCATTGTTCTTCTGTGTGTTAATGGTTTTACTTAATTAATAAAGTTTTTTTTTGCTGCTGTTTCACATATATTTTACTTTTAATTTATGTTTTATTTTTAAAATTCTTTAGAAAACACTTGGAACTTTTGTAAAGTTTAAGCAGATTAAAGTTACTCATACGTCTGGGTTACGTATTCTTTATTCTTTACTTGCCTTTTCTCCAGCAATTTAATTAAAGATATTTATTTGATTCTGTAAAGAAAAACAAAAGAAAATTTATTGATTTATTTAACTCTTAAAATATTATATTTGTACATTATAATTAAATTTACAGAAATTCTACATGTTGTTAATGTTTTTCTTAATGTTAAGTTACAACGAAAGCATCCAGACAGAATCCGAACAATTCCAAACTGATAGGCTAGCACATCACCTAACAGTACATTAGAGCACATTTCTTAATAGATTAACGCCCTTATTAAAAAAAATTAAAGTCTACTTCAAGTCTACTTTAATTCAACTTTTATATGAAAATTTCTCCAATAGTTAATGTAATTCTATGTATGTGGCCAAACTTTTTACTGTTGTCGACAGACAGCTGAAATTTACAAGGAACCTGTATTGTAAAGTCCACTATAGAAAGTATACAATTTGAATTTAGAAATTAAAGGGTGTCGCCATCAATTATGTAATTTGTTCTATATACCCCTATATTTTGAACCGTTAAACACAGACACAGAATGTCCACTACTTTCTCTGGTATAATAACAAGTATAAATATTTGGAATTTTAATGTAAAGGGTGTCCCAATAGTTCATGTTATTTGATATATATGGTTAAACTTTTTAACCGTTATAGACAGATAGTTGAAATTTACGAAGAATCTTTTTGGTCAAGTCCTCTATAACAACAGGTATTTAATTTAAAATTGTACATTAAGGGGTATCCCAATAGGTGATGTTATTTGATCTATGTGACCCTATCTTTGAAACCGTTATAGACAGAGGCTTGAATGGTGTCCCCATAAAAGACAGATGCTGGTGAAAATAGCTTAACTTTTGAACAGTAATAGGGAGAGGCTTGACATAGTCTTTACTTTTTTCTCCCTAATTTTGGCGCATCTTTTATTTGGTTTAAATCTTATTCTTACGGATTACTTCTTGCATTTTTAGTTTAGAATTAGTGCCTTTCTATCTGTTTTAAAGTCGGTTTTTTTTGCAATAATCATTTTTACGAAAATCGTTTTATATTTGAGTAAAAAGTTTTCAGCTGTTTAATAATCTACTTTTCTTCAAGTCTGCACCCCATTTTACAGTAAATACTCATATATGAATGTAGAAGAAGTGGATAACAATTGGCTGTCTTATACGCAAATCGAGAAGAAATATTAAAAAAACTAGGGCTTCAAAAACCATATTTTCTGTATCGATAAAAATTAGACGGCAGAAGTATTGAAAGAAGAATTCAGAAGTATTTAAATAAAACCAAACCTTCAGGCTCACCGATGGCTTACGAACAAATAATACAACTTTCATTACTTTCTATATAAAGATATTTTATACTGCAAAAAGTGTTTTATTACTTAACATAGTCTCCTTTGAGCTCAATACATAGAGTATAGATTCTTTCTAGATTTTTTATTGTGTTTCGTCCAAAATAACACCTTTTCTCTAGGCCTATAAAATAGGCGTTTATTTTAGTGATGAACTAATAGTTACCCCATTGCGTATATTTGTAGAAAGTATGGTGGACGAGATGGTGGGTCCTAATCCAGAGGTCAGAAGGTTGTGTATTTGTATTTGTATTTGTATTTTTTTATTGAGTGATTTTCTAATACAACAAGATGCAACATCTTTTAATTTACACAGTGTGTGTGGTCGAATGTGTGCACTCGTGACATTCATCGCTCTTTTTTTTCAAATATTTATGTAAATTTGATTTATCCGCTCGGCTACCTTAAAGTTTTGGCGTCACTTTTAAACTCTTATCTTTGTTAGGGCAGATTTTTAGTATAGTAATAATGAATTCTATTTTTAGTTTCGGTGTAGTTTTTATTTCCTTTAATAATGTCGATATCGAGTAAAATTTAACTCAAAAAGTATTTTAATTTCTTTTTTCCACTGTTCCATAAAACGAATAAAAGGACTAAATGGCTGTCAAAAATAAAAATGAGACGCAGCTCGCTCAAAATTCGATAGAAGTCAGGTAATGGATAACAGTTACCTGAATCAGTATTGTATTGAATTATCAAACTGTACCAAAAAAAAATTTAAAGAACAAACTTATCGTTCAATTACGTTAAAAAACGCAATACATCATCGAAATCATTAGGTATATTGACAGATAATGAAGCCTATTTATTGAATAACTAACTGCGCCCGCCACGTCGTGGGCGTCCTGACAATATTTTGCTCGATTTTGCTTTGAAAGTATTCCAAACTAAATGTAAGACACTTTTATAGTTTTTCAGTTATAGTTTATGTATTTATTTTATATAAAGGTACCCAACCCTGGAAAAAATACTGAAATTTATAAAAAATTCTAAAAATTATTGTAAAGCTCTAGAAAGGTTTTTTTTTAATATTTTAATAACACTCTTGCTGTCTGGATATCAAATCAAATGCTGTTGGTTTTGACAATGTCCAACCGAAATTTCTTAAACTTATCTTACCAGTTATGATTCCTTACATTTTTAATAATATTATCACAAAAAGCAGCTTCCCTGAGAACTGAAAGTATACTAAAGTAATACCTATACCTAAAGCTAAAGCTAATGACGATTTTCGACCAATTTCAATTCTACCATACCTTTCTAAAGTATTTCAAAGACTTTTGCATAAGCAGATCTACAAATATATTAATAATTATAGCTTAATAACTGATCGACAATCTGGTTTTTGACCTAAACATAGCTGTATTAGTGCACTTATTGATGTTTCCGAGGAATTACGAAATAATATTGATAGCGGTCATGTTTCATTGCTTGTTCTTCTGGATCATTCGAAAGCCTTCGACATGGTTGATCATGAGATTCTCTGCAAAAAGCTTGATTGTTTTTTTAACTTCTCAGCTTCTTCAGTACGTCCAATACGCTCATATCTTACAAATCGTAAACAGTCTGTATTTGCAAACAACATCACATCTCGATCGATCCAAGTTACAAAAGGTGTTCCGCAAGGTTCCATACTAGGACACATTACTTTTCACTATTTATATAAATGATTTAGCCAAACAGTTATTGCATTGCAATATACACATCTATGCTGATGATATTCAAATTTATGTAAGTGCTCCTGATAAATATATTGACGATTGTGTGAGTAAACTGAACCTTGATCTTGAACGTATACATGAATGGGCAACAGCAAATTACCTCTGTATTAATCCCAGCAAGTCAAAATGCTTAGTTATTAACAGGAAATCATCTAAATTAAGTTTTTCTCCGGAAGTAGTATTTAACAACGAAAGAATTTATATCGTAAAAAAGCGAAGAATCTTGGCTTAATATTTAACAACATCCTAACCTGGAATGACCAAATTATTGCAGCTTCTGGTAGAGTATATGCTATTTTGCGAACATTGTGGAAAACACAAAATTTCACACCCTTGAGAATACGTATACTGCTTGTAAAGACGTATATAATATGCTATACGGTTGCGAGATATTTGGAAGTAGTGATTCCGCGAGCATCAGAAAGAACGAAACTACCTTTAATGCTATAATTAGATAAGTCCATGGCTTAAAGAGATTTGACCATTTTTTTGACCATTTCAAAGCAATTTATACGGAGTTACATTTACTAACTTATTGAAAATACGTTCCACAAAATTATTTACACACAGGTACCTATGTATCTCTATAGGCGTCTTTCGTTCACTAGATCTCAAAGGTCTAATAATATACTGCATGTTAGATACCACACATTAACATCATCATGGCAATTTTATACCAATTCTATCCGTCTTTGGAACTCGTTACCCGCAGACATACAATTTATGAGTAACGCAATGCATTTTAAAAGGGCTATACTTTGTTTTTTTTCAATAACGTTATCATTTTTTTTAATGTTTAATTGTTCCTAAACTTTAATTTAACCTTTTTTCTACATATTTTTTTTTATTATATAATAATTTTTTATATATTGCTTTTACAAAATACTAATTACTTTAACTAATCCTATACTGTAATTTATAAGATTTAATGTCTTGTTGTATGGGATAACAAATAAGTAAATAAATAAATAAATAAATAAATAAAAGTTTTAACGTGTTGGGAACACAAGGGAAAGCTGACAGACGGAAATGAGTTCCTATTTTTTTTATATGTATAGATAATAAGGGTACTTTTAGTGAAAAACAAATATGAATTACGTATTAGGTTCAATAACTAATGTTATGTCAAAACAAATAATTTTTTAATTCATTTTAAAAATGCATCTGAAAACTTTTTCCAAAACAACTTAAATACAATTTTAAGGTTTTTGGAAAAATGATTTTTAAATACGAAAAAATGGAAAATTTTTTAATGTTTGAACGAAGTATAGTAGTAATTTTTATAATTTGCTTAAAATTTACATTTAAAAAAAATATCTAAAAAAATTTTCTTTACTCGATATTAGCTGTTTCATACCACGTTAAAATAATAGTCAAAAAAGCACTGATCTAATTAATCAACAATAATTTATCATTTTTTTCTGTTATATGAATATAGTATATTTTAAGTTATAATAACATTTAAACCAACAAAATTAATCACCAAACCGACTGTCTCTATATAATTTGACATCCCTATTATATGTTTATAAGTTGCAAGTAAATAATTGATTACCATGTATAAACATTCAAACAAGTACTTTAGATAATTAGTTAATATCCATCACATCATTTTGATATTTTAATTTGAAAACTCATGTACTTGTTTTCTTTAATTATTCACCACATTTCCTATCTTTTATAAGACATAATAATAATGATGTAATGCCATCAATCTTAATACCCTAATCGACATACACCTTTAACATCTGCAATCCTCTTTTTTATTTGCTGTTAATTTTATTTATTAATTATGATGATGCAGTAGTATAACAGCAGTTTTACACTGCATTGGAGTTAAGACGACCACCATTTATGGTCAAAACTGTTAGAATGAATAAGATCATTTTTTGGGTTTAAAAGCTATATGGTTTTAAATTTTGGCAAAATGAAAGTAATGAGGAAATGCAATCTTTTAAAGATTTTAGAATTGGTTAACTAAATCTGTTTAAAATATAGTATCAATTTTATATTAAGCTAGCTGTGTGAATATACGCTCTGTGCGTCCTGACAATATATAATGTAATGTAATTCACACCAAAATTGAAGACTTTAAATTTATAGCGCTTAACGTATACGTATTTTCTTTATGGGTATATATAGGTACCCATCCCTGGATAAAATTCTGAAATTTATAAAAAATTCTATAATTTTAAAAATTATTTTAAAACTCTGTAAAAGGCGTTTAAAATATACCGCTTTCAAATATTAAGTGCCTTAAAGTATGCATATCGGTAAAATTGCGTACTTTTACTACTTTTTCTCCACTTTCTCTTGGAAATGAGATATTTTTTCGTAAAAAAGTCATATAATATATTGAGGTACCTCTTCGGTACCTCAGTTTTTTTTAATATTTTTAAAAATTTTCAGCAAATTTCTTTCCTATTTGAATTTGGAAAAATTTGAAGATTATATCTTCTCTGACTTAAAAACTAGATTAGAATTTATGAATTTAAAAATTATTGAATTTTTGTATATTTTTGCCTAAAAATGGCCGCAAAACTTATTTTGTAAATAGAAAAAAAATTTCCTTAAGAAATATATAAAAATTTTATATCTTCGTGTAAAATTGATCAACCTTCTATTAAGGTCCTTCAATTCTACCTATTTTACATTGATATTTTGACTTTATGTTCTATACTCCCAAAGCTGGTTTCGGAAAAAGAATACTACTAATAAAGCTATATATACTCCCAACTATGAAAATACTTAAAAATCCTAATTTTGGGATTTTTGGTATTTATTTTGGGAACTCCTTTACCTTAATGTTGCACATATTTACCATTTGAGTTTCGTTGACTAATTACATATCCAAGAATATTTCAGAATAATGTAGTCGTAAATTACCAATCAAATAATTAAAATTATTTTTATCGAAGTAAGATCCAATTCTATAAAAGCAATAATTTTTATTTTGGGTATTAAAACTTTACATAATTCTAATTTAATTATAATTAAATTAATAATAATAATAATAATAATAATAATAATAATAATAATAATAATAATAATAATAATAATAAACAACAATTAAAATTAATTATTTAATATTATGCTAATTAAAATTCAATTTATTTGTTGGGAGAAAAGAGCTAGTCCCTATACGTATTTCACTGGTTGCTCAGGCCAGATCATCAGGAAACCTTTTTCCTAATTTAATGAAATTAAAAACAAAACAATAATTACCAACAGCGAATTTTTATTTTCTTACTTTATTTCTCTACTACTCATATGTACATGGGACTAATTAATTATATTGAGTATTTAATTGGCAATTTCATTAGCATTGAATTATAAGTAATGCTAATAAATTTTTTTTCATTACCATTGTTTTCATTAATGGTAATCCTTTTTAATGAAAAGGTTTCATTAATAATTATTTAAAAAGCAAGATCATTACCATTAATCAATGATTTAATTATAAAAAACCATTATCATTATTGGCCACATTTCTAATTAACTTTTTGCAGTGAAAAAATGCGGAAATTTTATATTTATTTGATGTTTTCAAAGAAGTCCCACCTTTATTCCCAAACTATGTGAATTTTTTCCTATAAAAACAAATAACAATCAGAAAACAAAATAAAAAGAATTTCTGAAAATTAAATTTTAATGACAAATTTTTAACCCGTTGGAGAATGCTTATTTATTTATTTGTTTTCCTTGGATAGGACCAAATTGTAAGCTTAGTATTAATTTTAAAAACTAGCGTAAATGCAATAGTAGTAAAGGCCTACATGGACTTAGTTGTGTATTTAATAAAAAATTCATATAAAAGTAGTAACGTCACTAACAGCGGAGAACAACAAAATCCTTGATAACTTATTGGCATTCTGGAGTTTTTCGTCTTACTCGTTCATAAATAAATGGTAAAATATTGACTAAATTTACAATGCTAATGTATTCTGTTGTTCATGCATGCCGTTTTACCTCAATTTATATATGGTAGATTATATTTGGTCAAGTAATAAATAAAACACATTTATATGATAGTTGACCATACTGGTCTAGACTTAAAATTTTCAAATTAGTTTTTAGGAGTTCCAACTTGTTATACGAAAATGTTTTTTGACTGATAATTTAAAATATTATATAAGTTTAGCTTATTCTTCAAATAACTACTAGATTAGTTACCATAGAATTATAAGAAAAATCTATCCAAATATAATCATAGTGAAAATTGTATTAATAAGCAGTGTTGCATTAAACATGTATTTTGTCAGTGTATCTGCGAATTATCGCATCAGATGAAACATAATGTTTTCTGATGGACTAACTGCCACTTGTATTGAGTTTATTTCATTGCGAATTGTAAACTTTTTTAACTTTCTGGATTTTTCTATAAAAATATTAGTTGATTATTGCAGTATCTGCACCATTTTAAAGAATTTTTATAAGTTTTGTAAATTCATCCGACTAGAAATAGGTTAATGTTTGTTTACTTTATTTGTAGTTACTAAAACCTACTGCGATCATAAATTTTTGTTATATATGAACAATGATTTTTTCATCAATTATAATTAGTAATTATACGATTTCATTTCCATTACCATTAGTAAAAACAATTGTAATTAAAAATAAATCAGTAGCATTAAATGGTAGTTAAATTATTTTTCATTGTAACTATTTCAAATAATGCCAATGAAAATTCAATGCCAATGAAAAAATTCCAAGTATGCTTCAAGTCTAGTTGTCTATAGGGGTAATTTGGTATTATACATTTACATACTGTGTAATGTTTTAAGTCATGGCAAAATAACCATATACGGACACCACTACGTGATAAAAGACCAAAAAAAAAGACCCCTGTCTCCCAGTTTTGCCCAAAGTCCTCCAGGTTTTTTTTTATGGGCCCTCAAAGATGTGGGGTCTCGATGTAATTTTTGCAAAAAAATTATAATTTACTCAAGCTCATATTTTGCAAACCGTTTGAAATTTTTATATACTCTCTAAGGCAAAGTTGTAGCTCTTGTCATAAAGAACAAAAATTGTGAACTTATAAAATCAAAAAAACTTCATCTTCAAGGTCAAAATCGCAAAAAACTTTAAAAAATTCAATTTTTTTACCTTTTTTCCCCTGTCCATAGGTAGCAAACCGTTCAAAATTCAAGGAAACAGTCAACTACAAAAATGAACCTAAGATCTCAATAAACAACTTTCTAAAACATATGAACTTCCTAGGGATGATGCTTAACACCGTTTAGGTAGCGCTTAGGTAGCCGAAATTAATTTAAATTTAGACAGGGGTCTTTTTTTTGGTCTTTTATAACGTAGTGGTGTGCGTATATGGTTATTTTTTTTCGTGTTGCACTGTGTTATTTACGGTCTTGAAAAATCGGATTTTTTATCTACGAAACTAATCTAATCAGCTGTTCTTTTTTTTAATATGCAAAAGGTCGATAATTCTTATTATTTCAGCATTTCGTCTTTTCTAAATAGTTTAGACATGAATGCCTTAGAAAATTGTTCTCAGAATTGGATTGAATTTGACGTGATATTTCTAATACTTTATCTGCTTAAAAATCTTTGCGCTAGAACCAGAATATTATATACATATGTATATGCAAACTAAATAACTCATAATTTTTTCACATGGAAATGAATCACAGCATGGGAAATATTTAGATAGTCTAGTTGAGGCTTGTGCATTTTTTTATTAGGAATATTAATGACAAAATTTTATATACATATGTATGCTTTTTCAAAGCTGAATAAATAACCTTAAATTTAATATATTAAGGGCGGTATTCGTATAAAACATATTTTTTTCTAATGATCGATTTTTTAAAAAATTTATATGAAAATATATACATAAATATATATACAAATAATTTTTTTTTTGTGTTTGTCACTTCTTGTATAAATAGAAAGTATTGAATTTATTTTAAGCCCTAGAAAATGTACGCAATGAAATTACAGTCAAATCCCGATAATTCGTAATAGCAAGGGCCCGGCCATTTCTTACAAATTATAGGGGTTTTCGATTTAGCGGGGTTTCGTAGTGGGCCACTAATCGGAATGTTAGACTGCCGGCACTGTGTAAACCATAAAACAAAAGACTTTTCAAGCTCTGGATATTCAGGTAGCTTTTCGCGCTTTAGCTTACTGCCTGAAGGTTTTTGCATAATAATTTCTCTTTTTTGAAGGATTGAACTTAGAGTTGATGAGGCAATTTCAAATCGCTTAGCAACGTCTGTTTTTCTCTCCACTGTCTTCGTAACACCGACATAGTTTTATGACATTTTTCTTTATTATTCATTAACAAACTGTTCGTAAGAAAATAAACACACACACAAGTAAAAGTAAAAACCCACGCAAAAAATTTGCGGTAAACAAAAAATTGTTTTATAGATGTCGCACAATCTATAACTACCTCAGATCTTAGCTCAAATGTGGTTAATGTCTTTTGATAATTGTCCATGGGTATTGCCCGATGAAAGTTTAGACGAAAAATGCAAGCTTCCATGTCATCTTTTTCCATTTTGGATGGGCCAGTATACCAACCTTGCCTCTTACAACATGCCACACAAAGTCTGGTTGTCTCAACGGAGTCTATCGAGAATGAGGACATCAAACTACCTGTGCAATGAGAGGTTCACTTGAACGATGTCATATACCTTCAGGTAGTTATCGTTCCCGAAGAGCCGATATATGCGAAGATGTGACATTAAAATTTCGGATTTTGCTGACGAAACATTAAGTAGCCAAAGAGTACTTCTGCACTTTTTCATTTAATATTTGTATTACCTCAGTTTCGGTATGTGCAGCATACCACCTAGAGCATAGTTGGGTCAAGTCTTCATAGTAATAGAGACAGAGATTAGGCGGTATAACTAAACTAATTAAAGAGATCATTTTCGTTCATGTGAAGTTGACGAAAAACTTTTTTTTGGGTTCTTCAAAATATTCGAGCTTTTCAAAATACTACATTTTTCTTTCTTTTTTCCTTGTTAATAGTTAAACCAATAAACATTACTTTTCTTTTGTATCATTAATTTCTTTTTATTTGTTATTTGTTTGCTGTACTTGGCTTTTAAATTTATTAATTACAGATTAGTAAGAGTTAGCAAACACAAAACCAATTTTTTATTTAATAAAAGTATGGCCTACTAGATTGAAAAGGGGAAATTGTAATTAATACTTTTGGCCACAAAACGTGTTGGTTTCTTTAACCATCTTGAACTGCAAAAAAAACAAATATCAACAGCAAAATTATTGTATCTGTTAAAGTTTACTCATAATATTTAATTGATTTTTTATTTTCTCAAATATTATTGTCGATAATGTGAGAATTAGCCTTGTTATGTTAACATTTTATATCGGTCACATACTAAGTAAAACAAGCAGCCATATGGCTAGCTAAAAGACAGTATGTTTATGTCTCTTTTTTTATATTAAATACATTTAATAAAGATGAATTACTTTGAACGCAAAATACAATAAATGAAAAAATTGAGGTCAAAACACATGCCAAGATTTATGATGACAGTAATAATGTTGATGGCTTTTTAATGACCATATTTCATTTCAAAAACAAATCACACAAATGAAGTTAGTCGAAGAAAAAATAAAGGTTCATGCGAACACGATATGATGGACATTAGTTTTTAATGTATGCAAGCACGTGTTAACAGAATTAAAAGTTAAAGGCAATTTTAAGTCTAAGATTATATTTATTTTGTTTGCTTAAGTATTTCCTTTTCCAGTTATTTAATTATTGCTATAGATTTTCTTTTTTATTCTAAAAAAATTTTTCATAAAAAGTTTAATTTGTATTACACAGCAATAAAAAAATTGCTCCAATTAAGGGTTTTAATAAGTTGCAGATACAAAATTATTAAAATTGTTAATTAATTCAATTAATTACAAAATTGGAGCAGTATTTTGTTCTTTCTTAATTAAGAATATATTTAAGATTTAATAAAATTTTACTTTGTCGCTACATCTGTCTTGAGCTAGTGAAGAAATTTAAAAAAATAACCAATTAAAAATCACTAAGTTATTTAAAGATGTGGATTAGAAAACTTAGGAAACAGAAATCAAATCCGCACAAAAACATTAATATGAATATAGCGTCAAATTCCTTTCCAAAAATTCTCGAATACTTTTTACTATAATTGTAATGTTCCAAGTGCAGGTATCTACTATAATATTACAAGTGTTTTTTATTTTATTTATTCAATAAAACTACAAATTATATTTTAACTAAGGTGGTAGTATATTTTATCCCTTTAAATCTTAGAAAAATGTTGATCAAAAATTTTTTTTAGTTATTTGTTTTTAGAAGAACAAGAGAACACAGTTTTAATTAAATAAGATCATAAAATTAAAAAATCAAAGACTTTATTTCGTAGCCTCTTTTCTTAAAGATAAAATAAATCAGTCAAGTGCAAGTTAGACTCAAACACATAGGGTTCCGCACTACGTTCAGTACAACTTAAAAATCCAATTTGTTAATTTTTTACGTCTTATGGGGCACACTTTAATTTTAACATTAAAGTCATATTCGCGAAATTAAAATTTAAAATTTAAAGGAACAGCCTTCAAATTTTAGTAACTGTTGTTATAGCGGCCATGGTAATATAATTTCTATAAAAATATCACGCAGTAAGTGTCATCTTGACCGTGGCAACACATCTTCTGTACAAAATTTCAACAGTCTACCTATTACTTTTATTTCTTTAGAAACCAAAATCAACATTTCTTGGAAAATTTTTCTGTTCTGCCACAGTAAGAAATACAAAATAATATTTAATTAGGCAATCGGTGATCTCTGGAACGAAACTACACGCACTAGAGATACAAATGCAATGTACATTATATGTGATTTAATAAAATAAACATTAACCTTCCTGACTATTTTCATTTTTGTGCGACACATTCATATTTCTTAGTCTCTTAGACCGATTTCAAGTATTTCTCTTTATCTCAAAACTATTCTAAAGTCTTCAAAACCTGTGCAGTGGTCATATTTAACAAACTAATCTGAAATAACTGAAGTAAGGAAAAAAACAAAATTAAGTTTTTTTAGCTCACAGCATCAATTTATATTTCATCACAATAATTTGGCATTTTTGATCCTAGACCTAATATAAAAATAAAAAAAAATTTATTCACAAAACACAACATTTATAAAATGTTGTTTTTCTATTAACACACATATATTTTAGAAGTAAACAAAAAAATAAAATGAATTCAAGAAAAAAACAGGAACACTGAAAAAAATTAATTTCAAAATGCTTAAAATATATGCCTCATTATGAGGTTCGTCTTTGTAAATTTCAATCAGTCGTTAGAGCTTGTGGCTCGATTCAGCGTCCTGTAAATCTTCAACATCACTTTCCTCTGAGTCTTCTTGTTCAGTATCAGTGTTTGCTTCATACACATCAATATTATCTTCGTATTCAGTACCACTTTTCATATCAGAATCTAGATCTGAATCGATTTCATTCAGAATAGCTCTTATGCGCTCAATATCTGCCATATCTAACGAAAATCTCACGATAATTAACTTTGAACATAATTCTTTTATTAAATCATATAAACTGATAAACTGTAGCTCGCAGAATCGTTTTTTTTTTATTTTTAATTATATTTTACGTTTTGAGAACTTTCCCACAGATTGGAAGGTGTCCTTGGTTACCATGATTCCTAAACCAGGAAAAGACCACACAAAAATTGAATCATACAGACCTATAAGCCTTTTGTCAAATATGTCAAAGCTGTTTGAGAGGATGTTAATAACTAAGCTTAACCCTATTCTAAGCGACAAAGGATGTATTCCAAACCATCAATTCGCCTACAGGAAAAAACATAGTACGATCGAACAAACTCACAGGTTAGTCAATGTTGTTAAGAAGATATTTGAAGAGAGAAAATACTGCTCTGCACTTTTTATCGACGTTTCTCAAGCATTCGATAAGGTATGGCATGAAGGCCTAATATATAAGTAAAACTGAATTTGCCCGTAAACCTATATAAGCTGCTAGATAGTTATTTAACCGAACGAAAATTTATTGTGAAAGAAGGAGATTTTTTGAGCTCACCCCAGCCAATCGAAGCCGGAGTTCCCCAAGGTAGTATATTGGGGCCCTTTTTATACTTATTGTATACTTCAGACATGCCAACTAGAAACCGAGTTCACACATCAACATTTGCTGACGACACAGCTTTTTTGAGCATTCACGAAAGACCCGAAGTAGTATCGCGATATTTACAAGACCACATATCCAATTTAGAAAAATGGTTGAAGAAATGGAGAATAAAAGTGAATGAACAAAAATGTACTCACATAACCTTCACATTGTGTACAGCATCTTGCCCCCCTATTCGGATAAATAACCAAACGATACCTCAGCTTTCAGACGTCAAATATCTCGGCATACATCTTGACCGGCGCCTTACATGGAAACGGCACATAGAAACAAAGTTAACACAAATGAAGTTGAAAGCAGTCCAACTAAACTGGCTAATTGGCAGAAATTCTACTCTAGCTTTAGACTGCAAACTTTTATTATACAAGTCAATTCTAAAACCAATATGGTGTTATGGCATTTAATTATGGGGCACTGCCTCAGCTACCAACGTAGAAAAAATTCAAAGGCGCCAAAATAAGATTCTACGTATTGTTACATCTGCTCCCTGGTATATAAAAAATTCGAACATCCATAAAGATCTAAACGTGCCATCAGTTAAAGCAGAAATAGCGAAACTTGCCATAAGGTATTTAAAGAAGCTTGAAACTCATCCGAATCCACTGGCCCGTAACATACTAACTGAACCTGGTTACATTCGACTAAGAAGGAGGGACACTGCTTCTCTCATCCGTACATCAGAGGAATAACCCACAAATTACAGTAACCGTGAAACATACATTTTTTTGTCCAGCACTGGTTGGACTTAACAAGTATATTTTTAGACTTAAGATATGAGTAATTATTGATAGTTCAATTAAATTGAAGATACAATAAATAAAAATTGCGAAAAAAAAATATAAACTGATCTCTAATTGTCCATTGTCATCTAAAAATTTCCAATTTAGCAAAACTAGCTTACCTATCGAAAATGTGACACTTAACTATAAGTCGGTCTCACAGACCGTCTGATGAACAGTCACCGGTACAACACTTTAACTCAAACGCACTTGTTACACTAAACGTTGTGTAATGAGAAATAATGAAGATACTGAGAGAATGATGGTGTTGCAATTTTTTGTTTTCGTGAAATTAACACAAAAGGGATTCATCGGTCTCACAGACCGACGAAATGGTCAGGAAGGTTAATGCTTTTTTTTAAAATCCTTTTTTGTCACTATTTTAAATAGGAGATAAGGAAGCAATCACCTATTTTTGTATACGGTCAATGTCCCTTTTAACACATGTCCCAATCTACAGAATTGGGTGGGTATATAACGTTAGGAACTTCACACCCGCTGGGTTTTTTGAGACCCTTTTTAATAAACTAGCGGGGTCATATCGCACGAAGTCTTTGATTTGCTCACATTACCTTTAAGTGAGATAAACTTGAACTCAAATTGCTCGTGCAGAATGTCTAATGTGGCATAAGTTGTGCGCAATGTAGAACTATCCTGCTGAAAGCACATGCCGTTAATTATCATTGAGCTGTAGCTCTCGCCGTTACGGTCATGGTCTGGCCAATGTTGTTTTTCAAAAGAAAAGATAGCGGTGAAATTTTCGGCAGATCTTGCGTTTCGTCGGCGTACTGTTGTTGGTTTATTGATTACTTAACACTGTGAAAAGTTATCTCAGTTGGACGATTATAGTGAAACGAGCAGAATTTTGTCTGAACAGAATACATATAAAACAATTTTATCATTGGTAGGTAATCTTGATGAACGCTGAATAAAGACTGAATAAATGAAAGCCATTTTGACATACATATGTATGTAGCTTACACAATATGACTGCTATTAACTATCAAAGTTCGAAAGTCGCTACTTTAACACCATTTATAGTTATCAAAACTTAATATAAGCCTGTTTACGCTCACATTAAAAAAAAATATTTTCTAAATTTTTTGAGTACTAATCATTTGAAGCTTTCAATTACATTCTCAACAAGAAATCTTTGTTGTCAAATACAAAAACTAGGTTGCTTTTTTCCTGCGATTTTAATTTGTGTCATTCGTTACAATTAATCCATATTATTATTCCCTAAAGACACATAATATGTAATGTATATCAGTTATAATGATCGAAATCGCAAAACTATTAATCAATCTATATTGTGCATTGTAGCAAATAATGTCAATTTGTTCAATGTAATAGAGTTTTCAGTAAAATCAAGCTTAAATAAATAAAAACAAAACGGTTGAAATACAAACCTTCAATTTAATTGAGTTTTAGGTGTACGTACATACGTTAGTAAGTACGTGGTTATGTGTGCTAGTGAGCAGTCACCGTTATTCCCAATGCTACTATGTAAATCCTTTTTTCGTTGCTTTGGTTTTACACGCAAACGCCTATAGCTGTTTTATTATTTTTTTTTGTGTTTTTTATTAGCAAACTTTTAACTTTTATTTCTTATTTAATATTTTTCGTTTCATAAAGAATTTTCTAGGAGTTAAGATATTTTTTTTAATATTTTAGAAATTTTTATTTGACACTGATTATTTCTTATTAACTTAATTTACTGTATGCAATTTTATTAAATTTAGGTTTAATTTTTATATTTAAAAAAAACTTTTTGTTGGATTTTATATTTATTATTTTGATTTATTTTATTATATTTTTATAATTTTTTCAATATTTAATTTTCAATTTTTTTAAAGACCATATAGAATGCTATAAATTTTCTTTGGCTAGAATATTTTTTATTTTGTTAATTTTTAGTTTCTTTTAAATTTTAAGTGTTTAATATTTTGATTTTTCACTCTTTACAACACTTTTAAATTATTTAAAACTTAACACATATATTTTTAATTTTTAATTTAACACTTATATTTTACTAGTTTTAAGAGAATATCAATTGAATATTACAAAGTTTTTAAATTCATTTATTTTAGACACTATTAAAATTTTACGTTTTTTTTTTAACTGAATTAATTATCTCTACATGTTTTAAACACTTTTAGTTTTTTCAATTCGAAATTTTTTTAAATCATTTTATATAATTTTTAAACTTTTTGTTTATTCATTTTTAATTTTTTTTTAAGTTTTTAATATTTTAATTATTTTTTCAAACTGTAATGAAATAAAAAAAAATTTTTATTTAATTTAATTCATAAATATAATTTTAAATAAAACAGGAAAACATAGTTTAATTGAAAACTACATAGCAACGTAATTTTTTGCACCACTAGCCACTTTTTTAGAATTCCTTTTTTCTTTATAATTAATTATTTGTATTATTAAATTCAATTTTACAAAAGCCTATAAAATTATCACATTAAAAAACGGATTAAAATCATATATACAATTTAATTGTTTGGCCCTTTAATTGCATTACAAACTAGCTGTGTCCAATTTTGCTTTGTAAGCAATCCAAAGACCCTTACGTTTTTAGTGCCACCTTAACCCGATTGATCCCACTGTACTCGCTTGAGTACAAAAAAAAAGTCCACTTTGTGATGCAACATCTCACATATTACTTTTTTTTTCAGAGTTTTCTATTGTATTAATTAGGTAAGAGTATAAAGAATTAATGTACTAAAATAGCAAACAAAAAACATAACGGTACTTTATCATATCCTTTTTTTATGCAGTGTTTTTCATTTTTTTTAACTTTTTGCACTTCTCGTTGAAATGATGCATATATCATTTTTCCTTTAAATCAATCGTGACCAAATTTAAGTGAAAAATAAATAAAACAAATCAAAGTTTTAATTTAAAAAAAGAAAAATATTATAAATATTGTGAAAAGTGTTTTTTGGTAAGCAAAAATATTGGTGTACTCGCCTGAGTACAATGGGATAATGTATACGATATCTTTTGTATAGATTTTCCGCAATAGATGTCTGAAAGTTTATTGGTAGAAGATTTGAAAATATTGCCGCTGATTATGCTAGTAATCAAAGTCTTAACAATTTTGATTTTACTATCATTCCTCCAAATACTGACCGTAAAACAAGAACCAACAGACAACATTTTTTAATAATTTTTTCACTTCGTATGATCTCTTGTGCCTTTTAAAAGAAAAAGGATGTAGATCAATAGGAACTGTTTTGACCGAAGGACAAAAAACTGTCCTCTAATGTTAAAAAATGTTCTACAAAAAGAACAGCGTGGAAAATTTGATTACAGGTATGTAGGTTTAGGTAATTACGAACGATTGTCTTTATAAAGTTTACAACACTTTGATCTCACCAATGCTGATTCCGGAATTATTTTCGTAAAATGGAACGATAACAGCGTTCTTACTGTAAGTACGATTTTTGATGGAATAGAGCCCATGCATTTAGTGAAGCGATGGTCAAAGGCTTACAAAAGTAAAATTAACGTACAGCAGCCAAAGCTAATTGCGGAATACAATTCTGGAATGGGTGGAGTAGACCTCCAAGACCAGGCAATAAACGCGTACAATATAAAATTCAGGGAGAAGAAATGGTGGTGGCCTCTTTTTACCTCTTTTTACGTCTATGTTAAATTCGATTGTGGTAAACGGTTGGAAACTTGATAAGAGTGCCAACAATGACAATATAGATCTCTTAAATTTTCACCGAGAAATAGTACATCAATAGCAACATCAGTATGTAACCACTTCCCTAAGCGTATACCTTTTCAATTACGATTCAAGGTATGTCACAGTAGAATTCGATGGATTTGTTAGCTGTGCAACGTGACGCTTTGCGTAAAAAATGACTGTTTTAAAAAATTTCATACCGAATTTATCTAGTAATAACTAATTTAATTTTGTTTTTTCTACGTGACATCAAAAAAATGCCTTAAACTGTGAATATAAATTAATTTCAATTAAACTACATATTTATTTAAAGTTAGCTAAATGAACGACTATTGTCCCATTGTACTCGTATGAGTACAGCCCCAAAAACACTTTTCCAAATTTTTGGTAATAAATTTCTTCTTAAATAAATATTGCAACGACAAATACATTTTTTTTTTTTTTTTTTTTTTAAATGTGGTTGAGATCTAATCAATTTATATATCTATTTACTTAATAAATTAATTATTTAGGCTTAAGTTCTTAATTATAAAGAGATAAAGAAAAATTAGATACCAACAAAGCAGAATGCATTTTCTAGACAGCTATGTCCGTCATCAGTACTCTTTGTATCAATCTACCTGGTAGTTTCAATTGTTATTAATTTTCTATTTAAACAAACTTATCAAAGAAATAGAATCTGAGAAATTTTAATTTTACATTATATTTCACAGAAAATACAGCTTTTTGAAATTGTTTAACACTTGTAAACTCTATTTCTTTTTTATATTATAGTACCAAGCAAACATTTTTCTTTATTTTAATTCTCTTTATATATTTTCTTTTATTTGAAAATGGTATATATCTGTCTTGCTATTAGCTATCCTTTGGTTAGCAATTAACAACAATTAGATATTTTTTTATTTTACAAATGTATATTTGAACTAAAATAAAATTTTTTTCGCTATTGGGAAGATCATACGAAGACGACAGTTTTCTTATGCTGGGTTAAAGATCTTAGAGTTGTATAGATTTCACCTTAAGATATAGTGGATTCAACTTGAGCAGGCATAACTTATTCTCTCTTAAAGATTTAAAAGATCTATAAAGAGAATGTTTGTCTTCTACTGAACAATGTACAGCAAACAAAAAGTATGTTTAAATGATAATATTGGTTACTTTTTGTTCTGGTTATATCTCTACATATAATAAAATAGTACCTCATTTCCGTCTGTCTGACTGTACGTCTGTCTGTCTGTCTGCTTTTCTTTTGCATTCGCATCGCGTAAAAATTACTGTATGGATTTTAACAAGATTTTGAGAGGAGGACCTTAGCATCCTTATTCCAATATAGGATATATCATTTCGAAGAGAAAGTAGAGAAAAAGCTGAAATTTTCGGTTTAAAACTGGGATTTCTGAACCACGGTTGCGCTTCTCTTATTTTTGAAAGTGGGATATTTTAAACAAAATTGCGCAACAGTTGGCGCCAATTGAATAAAATATGTATTTTATTTGTATTTTTATTTATTTATTTATTTCTTTATTTATTTATTTATTTATTTATTTATTTATTTGCTATTATAAAGTTATAAAATAATTTTAAGATAACTAAGAGAAAGCTATGACTACTGGGGTCTTAAGCTATTTTTACTTTGTGGAATTACATTGTTATTAAAATATTTAAAAAACGTCTTACATAGTTGTACAATAATTTTTATAATTCTAGAATTTTCTAAAAATTTTTGAATTTTATCCAGCGATACCTTTATATAAAATAAATAAATAAATAAACCATAACTGAATCACTATAACAGTAAGAGTCTTACAATTGGTGTTTAATACTTTCAAAGCAAAATCGAGCAAATTATTCTCAGGACGCCCACGACGTGACGGCCACTGCTAGTAATATATATAATCCTTAAATGTAATTGTGTATATCTGCTTTTAGAATCCTGCAACACACAACTTTTGAATTAGTTTTAAATCTAAAAGGTTTACTTAATAATATTAATGCTACCATTGACATCCTTTTATCGTAATAAAACAAAATATAGGTTTTAGAACTACTCTGTGATGTTGATTTTTCATTTGACAATTAACGTAACGTCTTTATCTTTCATCCCCAATTAGTAACATGTAAGCTTATTTATTCAAAAATGATTTTTGATGCACTTATTAAATTATAAAATCAAAATTAGGAAGACTGCTTTAACTAGAATATCAGTTAACCTGGTATATAAAAAATATTCACAGAGAGCTAAACGTGCCATTAGTAGAAGTAGAAAAATTAAAACATGCAAAATCGTATTTATAGAAGCTTGAAGCACATGCAAGTCCGTTGTCCCTAACATCCTAAAATATTTAAATTTGTGATGTCTGCAGATGGTGGGGTAATGCGTTAGCATTATAGTTGAAATAAATATTTTGTTTTTTTTTCATTCAAAATATAATGGATCCTAGGCTGATTGTGAAATATGTGAATCTCACGAGACTATCTGAGAGGATCAATTAGAAACAGCGCTGATAATTAGAGTAGTCTCAATGGATCTTACAGAATAATACACATATAATTATGTGTGATCCTCCTTTAACCTTATCTGACCTAATATCCTAAATGGCTATGGTTATATTCGATTAGGAAGGACGGATATTGCTGCTCTTGGAATTTCATCAGAAGGATTACCTGCTTATGATAACGGCAACCGTGAAACTTATAATTCTTTGGTCTAGCACTGGCTGTTCCTTATACTGATGATGCAATAAATAAATATGAAAAGATATCAAATATCGGTAACAAACGTTTGAGTCTGATTTAACAATTCTAATGTCATTTGTACTCATATATAGACCACACAGTTAAGGAATCTGAATACTAACGCTGTTCCTAGATAAAGTAAAATTGATTCATACGGCGGCATACAGAAACTCCACATGTAAGCTTTTCCAGCAGTTCTAGGCAAAATTACTGTTTAGTGTATTTTATCGGGTGCTGGAGTGACTGGTCCTCAATATTTTAAATAAGAACGGGCAGAATATTTCTGTCAACCCCCAGCGCTATAGATCAATCATTGTTATAAATTATTTGGGCCCCCTATGAGATGTTTGTAATAAATATCTTTATGCGAAACAGCATATGACCCATATGCGAAACACCATATCAAGCAATTAACCTACTAAAGGAAATAGTTTTGAAAAGAGCTTATTTTTATATAAATTGTGTGAATAGTTTTTTCTTAGGGACTACGTGAAGTCAATGTGTTATACAGACAATCAAGTCACTTTTGCACACCAATATCGAGACAAGACCCCAAATATTTCATAAGGTGTTCGGCAATCGGACTTCCAAAATGCGCTACATCACAACCAGCGGTGGTGCACTTATGATGAAATTTGTTACATTTAAGAATTAATTGCATAAGTCTACTCTTCTAAGCTAATTTCTGGTTTGATATAAACTTTATTAACAACGATTTTACAATTAGTGTGGAATACCTTCTATACCTATAACAAAACTGTGATTTTCTGGCTGTCTGTCTGTTTGTGTTTGCATCACGCAAAACCTACTAGATGAATTATAAAACAATTTTATGTAGAGATACCTTAGTATCGTGGTTCAAATATAGGATATTTCTTCCCCTTAAAAATATCTCATTACCAAGAAAACGGGAGAACAAGTAGTAAAACTACGTCGATTTTACCGATTCAAGGATACTGCAAACTTGGCAGCAATTTTTATTTTTGTCAGCGGTCAATTTAAAACACTATATACAGTAATCTATAATAATTTTTTAATTTTATACAAATTTTAGATTTTTATATAAAGCCTATGTTTCTGAGTAATTACCCAGGGATGGATACCTTTATAAAAAGTAACTACATAAACCATATCTGAAGCACTATAAAATTAAGAGTCTTAAAGTGGATTACTTTCAAAGCAAAATAAGGACGCTGACGAAGTAGCGGACACAGCTAGTCTTCAATAAAAGAAAAAAAATATTTAAAGATTTTTAAACCCTGTTTTATTTACACAGTTGAAGATTTTTTATATTTTATGTTATTTATTTAAAATATTTATTGTAACTAAATTCTCAATTCTGAATTTCTTTAATTAAGATATAAAATTCGCTTTATTTTGGCATACTTCTTTAGGATTTTTTTTTTCACACATTTCATTTTTTTATATTTTTCAAAAATTGTAAAATTTTATTTTAAATTTTTATGAATACTTTTAAGTATTTTTAAAAAAAAAAACACTAAAAATTTTTACCATAAGGCATCTTTTAATGTGAACATATAACACTTGTTAAAGCAATTTATTTTTTTAACCTTTCGACTAGTATAATATTTAAATTTATTTGCGTTTTAAAATTTTCCATTTGATTAATTTTTTAATTTAATTTAAATTAAAATCATATTCTTCTTATTTATATCAACACCTCTTTATTTCCGTTGAATTGCTTAAGAATTTTCTTCTTCCTTTAGAAATTTATATTTCTATTTTTGTTTTTGATTTCTAATTACACGTTTTGTTATTCAAAACAACAACATTTTCTCATTTAAATCACAAAATTCCTTAGACGTAAATTCCTGCGTTTAGTGCGTTGTTAGCCCAGAAAGCATCGTCGTTAAACTGGATGCTGTCACAAATTTTTTTATTTGCAAAAAATTTTCAACACTTTAGAGCAATATTGGCTTTAACCTTAACATAAACAACTAACATGGCTTACAAAACTTGTTCCTTCTGAGAATGAAAAAAAAAACACAATTGAGATTTACTTTAACCAACCAGAGAGTAATTCAAAGTTCGAACAATTTTGAAAAAGACAAAACAAGTAAATCATATGAAATACAAAAGCAAACATTTTTGGCGCCAAGTTTATTACGTATGTGGTTGGTATTGTAAGGCGCAGAAGCTTAAAATAGTTAAATACAAGTTCTCAAATTTTAACTGTAAAAACATTTCGAACAAGACACATGTTTATGAATCATTCGCATAGTTCTACATTGAGAGAGAGAGAGAGAGAGAGCGAGAGAGAGAAAGTAACAGTAAGAGAGCTTTGAACTCAACTTTTTTTTTTAATCCTTTGTAAGTACTACAATTACCCCCCAATTATTTTCTATTAAATTAAAAAAAAATAAGTCATGTTTTGTATTAATTTCTTTAGTTTCCTTCCAATCCTATGTCCTCTAGAGAAATGTTGGTAACCGCTATTTTACTTTTGGTTGATGTCTTTTATATATTTAGTGACATAGATTTTGTTCTTTTGTAGCCGCCAAAACACGTATTCCCTTTACATGTTACACAAAAAAAAACAAAAAGAGGAAAACTATGATAAAAAAAAGAAATCTTTGCAAATGACAACAACATTAAAAGAAAGCACAAACCTAAAAAAAAACTACTCATAACGTGCTTCCATAATAGCTTACGCAGCCAAACACTCTCCTACATATTAATCTCTACTAAGAATAACACTTGACTAAATAAAGCACAAGTTGTTGTAGGTTAGTAACATCCTTTTTCAAACACACACACACACACATGCAAGTGTATTTAAAGTTAAACGCACACTTACACTCAATTCTCATATATTTTATTTGCGCCACATAAAACACCAACATTCTACCTGTTTTTGTTTTCGTTCTTTAATCTAATATTTCCGTTTTTTAACAAAAATCTTAAACGTCAGACTTAAATATAAAAGTTAAAATATGCTCCAGTTTTAGTTTAAGCGAAAGTGAGTGTGTGTTTGAGGCGTGCCACTGACACCTGTTTTTAGTGGTGACATATTTTTGTTTTCTATTTCAAAATCATTTTTTAGCTTTATAAAAGTTGCTAGATTCAGAGATGTACACATAGTTGAACTGAGGTTTTTGTCTTGCTTGTTGAAAGAATTATGTAGTCAAGTCTCATCAAAAAATATAAAAGGTTTTTACAAAAGTTTATTTATTGTTTTAAAAATTCAATATTGTCTTGTTTATTTGAATTATAATTAAAGTTGTGTGGAAATCTTAAAGCGTTTGGTTTCAATTCAAAAAAAATAAATCAACCTGTTAGACTTTAACTGTAAACATCAACATTTTTTAAGAAACCATATTAAGAGAAAGGAATTTTAGAATTTGTTATATTCAACATGGTGTATCGATCATCTTTAGATAACTAATTACAGCAAAGTCTGCCTCTACTTAAAGCTTTTTTCTTTTTGTTTTATCCATTTATTTCTTATAATACTGTGCGCTTCACCAAAGATATTTATTGAAATTTCATGGGGAAAAGCAGAGAAATATTTGATTGGCTTATTTGAGGGACTTTTCGGTATGTCCCCATATTTGGTTACGTCGGGCATACATTTTTTGTAATGTAATCATTGTTTTTTTTCTAATTCAAATGTTAAGATTTATAAAATTTAGATAGTCCTTGAAAATATCCTTGAAAATGTGACGCTGGTAATGAAAATAGACGGTTTGTGTAACATCCTTGAAATTTTAAAGACAACAATTAAAAAAAATAGTTATTGTATGGTCACGGCACACTATGTTCTCTGTAACACATGACATGTTCGTTGTGAACAAATTATAGTTATTTTAAACAATACTTTGGTCACGATAAACAAGTTTTTGTTAACAGTTAACTATTCAATGGTTATACGCACCGAAAAAGCAACATGGTTGATTTGAACCATATTAAAATTCAAACCACAACCAAAAGTTATTTAATATTTAAAAATAAAATTATATTTATAACCATAATATGTTATTATTAAACATAGTATGTTAAGCATAACTAAAAATAAACAAATAATAGTTGGTTTTAAAAATACATAATATAGTTTTAGCCTATTTCCATTTCAGAAATATGCGTGTAAGATAAAGGTTCATCTAAAGCTGTTAAAACAATAAATACACATTTGCTGTCAACAAATAAATTTGTTTTATATTATAAATTATAGTTTTAAATTAAAAATATCAAACATATAAGAAGGTAAGCAGAAAGAATCAAAATATATATGTAAATCTAAATGGAAATATTTGTGTATTTGTTTTTATTACACAGCACAACAAAATAAAAAAAATTTAATGTGCTCTTAAAACCACTATATAATTTTGATGTATCATGACTACCTTTGTACAAAAATGGTAAAATTTTTAAATTCTATGGATAGATTTTTTTTTAAAAAATTTTTTTTTTAAAATTGCAATTTTTTTGAGACGTTTCTTCAAATAATTAATGATAACTCAAAAACTACTAGTCCGATATTATTAAAATAAATTCAGAAAAATTTAGATTTGCATAGCCTTTAATTCGTCTATATATCGCGTTTCAATCGGATCAATAGTATCGGAGTTATAATAAAAAACTTAAGAAAAAAATATATTTTTTACGTAAAAATGGCAAAAATTTTCGTTTTAAAAAAATCATAAAAAATCGAAAACGGCAAAAAACTTCCAGATTCATTTTTTTTATCGCATAGCGACATATAATAGCAACAAAATGAGATATCGACCATAAAAATCGATTGATTTTTTTCGAATTTATTCACATTTTAGTGAATTCGCTCATTTTCACAAAATTTTAGTTTTTTGCTTGATATACGCATTATAGCGGGTTTTCAAATGTGTGAAAAACATAAATTTTCCAATTTCAAGGGGTGCATGTCGGATTAATGTTAGATTTGATGAGAAACTTCCACCCACAAAATTTTAGTCGAATTCGACAACGTTAACACGTAGCGCATAGGCCCCAAATCTGAAAAAAAGCGTTTAAATCGAAAATAATTGACAAATTTTCAGTTTTTGCAAAATTAACGCTATTTATTTCCCCTTTTGCAAAAAAGTGGATCCTGGTCCTTAGGGCAAACACAATGAGATTTACAATAAGCTACATGTCTTTAAGTTTTCGAGTTATTACAATTTTCACTGGCCATTATATGTCCTTGAGAACTTGCCGAAGACAATTTACAAAAACATTTTACTTTTAAAATTTTTTATTTTTTTCTTTTTTAACAATAAAATATAAAATTTCGCTAAAATTGACTGATATCTTCCTATTACACAACGCAACAAAATAAAAAAATTAGATGCTTTTGAAACCACTATACAATATCCAGGTACTGCCAAAGTGTTTTGGATGAATGAGAAATGTATGGCAAAACAAGTACGCGAAATACTGTTTTGGGCAAAACACGTATTTCTGTGGGACACGTGTTACTGTGGAAATACAGTATTGAATGTAGAAAATTGTTTGGAACAGATCTTTATGGCATTTTTATGATTTTCAGAATTAAAAAAAGTAAGCAATAAAGGAAAAGTTTTTTAATTTTTACGATTTCAGTAGAAATCTGATAAACGATGAAATGCTCCTTTTCTGTTGGCTACCTGTCGCCCTTGCTTCATTTTGACAATTGCGGCGGCAAAGTAATAAACGTTCATAAATTTGCGTGCACGCCGAATTGGGTTTTTCCGCTGGCTACCTGTAAAGATTGATTTTTTGCATAGCATTCCTTAATGTTTTTTACGATTCTTGGGAATAGGTAAAAAATAGGACCACATTAAGGGTTGTTCGAAATTTTAGTATCATTATTTATAAGAGCTCCTTTCATTTCTATTCATTCAACAAGTGTTTGCGGTAACAGAAGCATAATTTTCAATCAGCCATGAGCAAGAAAACTAGAACATTTTTATGTGAAAACAATCCGGACTCATTTTGTTATGTGTGCGGCCAATATATTAACGAAAAAAAACGGAAATGCTTCTCAGCTTCATTTCAAAAGTCATATGAAGATTGCTTTAATATAAATCCGAAGAATTTTAACGAACATTGGACGCCGAGTACTATATGTACTTCATGTCGATTCAATTTAACTCTAAGCTCATCTAACAAAAAGTAAGTATAGGTTAATACATTTGGAATATTTTATAAAATTTTTAATTTTCTGTTATAAAAATTTTTCAGACCACACTGGGGAATTTCGAAGCCTATGCTATGGAGAGAAACAACGAATCATGAATCTGATTGCTATTTTTGTTTAACTACAAAAACCGGCTTTGGAAAACATTTGCGATGGTCTTACCCTACGAGGTCTGCTGATGGGTTTCAACTTGCAGTTCTACATTCACAGGAAATTATGGATGCACAAGATCAGGGACCAAGCTGTAGTCAAGTGCTGTCATCTTCACAAGGACACTCAACCTCAAGTATGTGTTCTCAATCAGGAAGTTCAGATCCAGAACTACCTATATCTGAAAATGACGAGTTCATCCCACACAAAAATATCTCACCGAGACCATGGAATCAAGACCAGCTAAATGATGTAATAAGAGAACTTGGATTGTCAAAAGCATCTTCGGAATTACTTGCATCCCGGATGAAGGAATCAAATCTCATAACGGAGGAAACTAAAGTTTCGTATTACCGTACCCGAGAAAAAGGCTTACTTCACTATTTTGCAGAAGAGGACGATTTTGTCTGCTGCACGGATATTCCTGGTTTGATGACTGCCATGGGCTTACATAGATATGATTCAAGCGAATGGCGTTTATTTATTGACTCATCAAAACGCAGCTTGAAGTGTGTCCTTTTGCACAATGGAAATAAATTTCACTCCTGGAAACACTGGACCCAGGTATGAGGAATGTTATAAATGTACCTCTGGTGCCCCGAGATCGCATCATATTACCCCCTCTTCACATTAAACTTGGTCTGATGAAACAATTTGTTAAAGCACTTAACAAAGATGGTGAATGTTTCCAGTATATTTCAAGGAAGTTTAAAAGTTTGAGTATGGAAAAGCTGAGAGCAGGAATATTTGACGGCCCACAAATTCGGAAATTGGTCAAAGATACCGATTTTCTCAGTTCAATGTCAGAAATTGAGAAAAATGCATGGGATTCGTTTGTATGGGTTATTCAACATTTCTTATGAAATAACAAGGATGATGATTATGTTGCGCACGTTGAAGAGATGTTAACTCACTTCCAGAATCTTGGATGCAACATGAGCATCAAGTTACATTACCTTCACAGTCACTTAGATCGTTTTCCTGAAAATCTAGGAGACTTAAGTGAGGAACAGGGCGAACGATTTCACCAAGATATTCGGACAATGGAGGAAAGATACCAGGGTCGCTGGGATGCACACATGATGGCAGATTTTTGCTGGAGTATTCAGAGCAACACTTCGTTATTCAATAATAGAAAATGTCATAAAAGAAAATTCCAAAGTTTGTAGTTTATAATATTTATTTATTTATTTCCTTATTTTATATGTTGTAATAAATTTAAATAATAAAATATAAAATAAAAGAAAATACATGAATAAAACAATGAAATGCATTTTCGATCTATTCCATCGATTTGACTTAGTTACATTTTTTTGTCAATTGCCTTCGGCAAGTAACTTGAAAACTGCTTAACCGATTTAAAAGATATGTAGCTTATTGTAAATCTCATTGTGTTTGCCCTAAGGACCAGGATCCACTTTTTTGCAAAAGGGGAAATAAATAGCGTTAATTTTGCAAAAACTGAAAATTTGTCAATTATTTTCGATTTAAACGCTTTTTTTCAGATTTGGGGCCTATGCGCTACGTGTTAACGTTGTCGAATTCGACTAAAATTTTGTGGGTGGAAGTTTCTCATCAAATCTAACATTAATCCGACATGCACCCCTTGAAATTGGAAAATTTATGTTTTTCACACATTTGAAAACCCGCTATAATGCGTATATCAAGCAAAAAACTAAAATTTTGTGAAAATGAGCGAATTCACTAAAATGTGAATAAATTCGAAAAAAATCAATCGATTTTTATGGTCGATATCTCATTTTGTTGCTATTATATGTCGCTATGCGATAAAAAAATGAATCTGGAAGTTTTTTGCCGTTTTCGATTTTTTATGATTTTTTTAAAACGAAAATTTTTGCCATTTTTACGTAAAAAATATATTTTTTTCTTAAGTTTTTTATTATAACTCCGATACTATTGATCCGATTGAAACGCGATATATAGACGAATTAAAGGCTATGCAAATCTTAATTTTTCTGAATTTATTTTAATAATATCGGACTAGTAGTTTTTGAGTTATCATTAATTATTTGAAGAAACGTCTCAAAAAAATTGCAATTTTAAAAAAAAATTTTTTAAAAAAAAATCTATCCATAGAATTTAAAAATTTTACCATTTTTGTACTAAGGTAGCCATGATACATCAAATGTATATAGTAGTTACTCGAGCATATTTTTGCTGTTGCCCTGTGTTATTTAATAAATATATTCATACGTTGTCACATATAATCATTTACATGTTGCAAATTATATTATAGTATGTTTATATTATAAACGTAATTATGGTTGTATTTTACAATTTTATTTTTTTGTAAGACAATAATATCCCATGACCACAATTTTATTATTATAGTTTGAAATAATATGGTTTGAATATAACCATATAATTCAACCATAACATGTTGCTCTTAAATTATGGTTACCTCAACCATATTTTTTCTTGACTTGATAATATAAAAATCGTTCAGTTACATCTTTTTTTATTACTAAATACTCGTGAAACATTTTCTTATAATAAAAATACGATTTAAGTAACCTAAAGCTGTAATGAGCAAAAGCTGCAAGGAGACCAATAGATAAATTACTAGATATAAAAGGTTTTATGGGTTCCGTAACAAAAAACAAGTAAAACTATGCAACAGGCTGCTTTCTACCTTTTATTATGGAAATTATTACAGAAATTATATGGATATGGCCTCTATGACAAATACACTATAAAACACTTTTGTTGAAAATTAGTTCGATAATCGTAGGCAACACTATACCGAATTTTTTCAACCTAAAATAAGACAAGTTATTTATTTTTGAATATTTTGTTGAATTTTGACCAAACTATGTTTAATTATCTTAGACCTTTTCTTATTTTTCCCTTTTCTTATTTTCAAAATCTTTTTCTAAATAAAAATTCATAAATTATGTAAAAAAATTATATTCGGAATTGTATCATATAACACTATTATATTTAAACGCGCATATTTATTTGCAAAAAAATATATTAATCCCCATACTAATTATATTTTTAAAAATAAATATTTTTTGATTCTTTCATAAAATATTTATTTAATAAATTTTAAAAGGAATTATGCACATTTAAAAATAATAATGTTATTAATAAATTATTGTATATGAATTTAATTATATAACACAGGGGAACAAAAACAAAATTTTTGTTTGGTGCCTAAGATTTTAGAGCTGATTTTAACTATATTTGGGAAGCTAAATCTATAGGTGCAATCCGTTTTTCTTTATCAGCTCTACTTTTTTAGATACATAAATTTATCTACACATCTGGTTTCTATGCAGTTTATTGGTTTCTGAGAGTTCTAAAATTATTTTAGAATCATTAATGTAGGTGCAATTGTGTTATTGTCAGTCTGAAAATAAGTAAATTCCAGGTAAATCTATAAATAGTGGAAGCATTGCCGCCCAGGTACCTGAACTGACTCTTTTATACCCCTAACTCAGGTAAGTCTCGTCAGTTTGTGCCGTCTTGCTAAAGAGAGTAGATCGAATTCGGCGTGTTATTTTGTGTTAAGAAAAGAGTGTTGAACAGAATTAAAATGAGTTCAGCGTCCAGTTCAAGAAGAAGTTGTGTCAATCAACCTGATGTGTTTTGTTATATATGCGGGGAATACATGTTCCAACAAAACAGACGAGCTATTACTGAGTTTGTGAAGCTAGCATATTTGGCATACTTTGGAGTTAAGCTTGGTGATCAGGACAAAACGTGGGCCCCGCATCTCGTATGTAAAACTTGCACAGAGCAATTACGGCAGTGGACTACCGGCAAAAGAAAATGTTTGAAATTCGGCGTACCAATGGTGTGGAGAGAACCAAAAAACCACGTCGATGATTGCTATTTCTGTTTAGCAAATATTAATGGAATCAATCGAAATAACCGCCATCAATGTACTTATCCCAATTTAGACTCGGCAATACGCCCTATTCCGCACTCAGATGAAATACCGATTCCAACATTTCATGAGCTACCAGATATCTCCGATAACGAACATTGTCCCTCTGATCGCTCTTCCCATACTAATGAAACTAACAGTGACGATGAGTGGACGTCTTCAGTTCCTCAACGCTTCAATCAAAACGAATTAAATGATCTCACCAGGGATCTCAATTTATCGAAAAAAGCTGCTGAAGTACTGGCTTCTAGGTTAAAAGAGAAAAATTTACTGGAACAAGGAACCAAAATTACCTTTTACCGTACAAGAGAAAAAGATCTGCTACCATTCTTTTCTCAAGAAGACAATCTTGTATTTTGTCACGAAATTAGGGGACTCATGAAAGAAATGGGATTTTCTGCATATATTCCAGATGAATGGCGCCTATTTATTGACAGTTCAAAGCGAAGTTTAAAATGTGTCCTTCTACATAATGGGAATAAATATGGTTCAATACCGATAGCTCATTCAACGAAACTGAAAGAAGAATATAACACAATAGGTTTAGTCTTGCAGAAGATAAAGTATCACGAACATCAATGGTTGATATGTGTAGACTTAAAAATGGTGAACTTTCTTCTTGGGCAGCAAAGTGGTTACACAAAATATCCGTGTTTCTTGTGCCTTTGGGACAGTAGGGACAAAACACACCACTGGCTTAGAAAAGATTGGCCTCTGAGAGAAAACATGGACGTTGGGGAAAAGAATGTCATTAAGGACGCTTTGGTTGAAAGAGAAAAAATCATTCTTCCTCCGTTACACATAAAGTTGGGCTTAATGAAGCAATTTGTAAAAGCTCTTGATAAGGATGGGCCTTGTTTTAAATATATAGGGGTACAAATTCCTCAGTTGAGCACAGAAAAACTCAAAGCAGGGATATTTGACGGCCCACAAATAAGACAATTAATTAAAGATCCTGCCTTCAAAAATTCAATGAATGAAGTTGAAGGAGAAGCTTGGACATCATTTGTTGCAGTTGTAGAAAATTTTCTAGGCAAACATAAAAGTGAAAACTATGTTGAAATTGTTAACAAGATGCTGAACAGCTTTAAAGCATTAGGGTGCAATATGAGTATAAAACTACACTATATAGACAGCCACTTGGACCGGTTTCCAGAAAATTTAGGAGACATGAGTGAGGAACAAGGTGAAAGATTTCACCAAGATATAAAAATTATGGAGGACCGCTACCAAGGAAGATGGGACATCCACATGATGGCAGATTACTGCTGGAGTTTAAAGAGGGACTGTTTGCAAAAACATTCAAGAATGTCGCGGAAAAGAAGTTTTAGAAGTGTCGAGTGACTATATTTGATTTCTTTAATGTTTTTTTTTGTTTGTAACTTTGACTTAAGATTGTATTTGGTATAAATAAAATAAAAAATTCGAATCTACTTTTGTTTATTACACTTTAGATTTAAGTTGAAATCATAGAACTCATATTTCTCTCAAATTGTATATCTTACAAACTGGAGCTGATAGGGAAAAATGAATACGATATTTGAATTCAGGACATCAAACTGATATAGAATCAGTTCAAAAACCCTCGGCACCAAAACAGCTGTTCCCCAGTGTAATTATTGTATTTTTTGACCTTTTTTATTTTGAGGAAATAAAAATTATTAAAACATTTTTATAAAAAGAACTAGTGCTTATTAAAAAATAGAATTCAATGAATTTAATTACATTTATTTAAAAAACAATTTATAATAAAACATATAAAACTGGTTAAGAAGAATTAAACTAAAAGAAAACTAATTATTTTTTATAAATACACCCAATTCTGTTTTTACACGGTTTGAAAATAAAAAAAAAAATATTTTTTTTACACGATTTTATTCCATTTAGCACGATTCAAAACCTTTTAAGCCTAGATTTTATTTGTAAAATTTAAGTTTTACGAAATATTTTCATATCAAAAATTTAGAGGAATTCCTTTTTTGTGCATAGAAGCATTTTTACTTGTTATAGCAATTGAAATGTGTTAATATTTTGTGAACTATCAATGCATCTCTAAAAGAAGACGTCAAAAATTACAAATAAAAAGCTACAAACCCATTTAGAAAAATAATTTAAATCTTAGATCGCCTTCGAAATGGAGAAGGCTCAACATTTCCTGGCAAAATGTTCGGTTTAAACGAAGTCACAGTAAGAAATGCAAAAAAATAAAATTCAATTAGGCAACCAAATCGGTATTATTACCCATTAGCAGGAACAAACTCTATTTTAGCCACCTCCCAAATGTTAGGTTGGGTGACACCAGGCTTGTTTATGTTGAAAAGGTTAAATATTTAGGTTTTCATATCAACTCGTACTTGTCATGCAGTGACCACATTAATAATATAGCACGCAGTATGTACCTAACATTGCGTAAATTATGATTAGCCTCAATTTATACGCCTTTTGAAGTCACTGCATGTTGCAAGTCATATTTAAAATAATTGATGAAAGACAGAACTTAAAAAAAGCTCTTACGAAATATGTTACGTAAAATAACTAGCCTTATACTTTACAGATTGGTCCCATTTTAAAAGAAGTTCAGAATTTTGAAAATTAAAGGGTGTCCCCATACAACATACGTGTTTTTTACGTGTATTATGAACCGTAAAGGGCACCCTTTTCAAATTTAAAAAAACTGCTTATTACTATAGCTGAAAATAACAGAAATTAATAAAAAATAAACTTAAAAATTAAAAGGTGTCCCCATATGTGACGTCAATTTAAATATATGAACCATTTGAACCATTGTAGATAATCACTTGAAAATTGGACAGAATATCCAATATTTATAATCAGAAATTAAATATTTATAATTAGAAGTTAAAGGGTGTCCCAATAGTTGATGTAATCTGATGTATATTACAAAGAATCTGTCCTTTAAAATAAGTGTTTAATTTAAAATGTACATTAAAGGGTGTCCCCTAGGTGATATTGTTTAACCTATATGGCCATATCTTTGGAACCGTTACTTTTTATTACTGTGTCAGTGTAAAAAAATAAAGGGTGTCCTCATATCTGACGTAATTTGTCGTATCTTTTCTTTTATCTGCTTAACCATTATGGATAGACATTTGAATGTACAGAACGTATATTACTATGTCCGTTAGAGCAACAAGTATAATAGTATTTCATTTAAGTACTATTTCTTACAGATTACTTCCTTTTAAATTTTTAGTTTAGACTTGATGCACATATATTTGTTTTGTAGTCGGTTTTTTTGCAAGAATTATTATTATATTTTTTATTTAATCATCATCAAAATTAAGTTTTTATTAATTGTAAATTTATATATTTATTATTATTGTTGTTGTTGTTATAATTATTATTGCTATTATTAAAATTATTCGTTTTTCCCATTACGCTTTTTGTATTTTCTTTCTTGGAATTTTATAAAAGAATGTTATCCAAAAACTAAATAAAATGTAATTATACAAATACAAACACAAAACGGAATATAATAAACATAATTATTTGTGATTTTTATAAACAATTTGATTTAATATTTTTCCTTCTTTTATAAATATTTCAAATTTGTTATTTATTTTTATTTACATCTGAGCAAATATGATCTACTACTTTGGCTCAAGGTTTTTTCTTGTGCAAACGAAGCAAAAGGAAGCAAATTTCAGATATGTATATTTTGTTATTGCATTGGTAAAAAACTGTGTATTTTTGCTCACATTTTCATCGTTTGCACAATTTGCACTACCCATCGTGATTTTTTTTTTTTTTGTTTTTATAAAATTAATTAAATATTAGACAACAAGATAGTTTCAACATAAATTTAGACACCATGTGATCCTAAATTTTAGGCAATATTGCAGTGTATATATAACCAGATTTTTGGTAAGATTTGTATCTTTGATTTGAAATTTAAATTTTTTAAGGACACATTGAACATATACTGAACATGTTTATAAGACGTACCTGCTAATCTCAACTGCTACGAAACTGTTGGAAAATGTTGAGCCCAACAGCTACGTCTTAGAAACGGCATGAAAAATATATTTGAGTTGACAAATGTAAGGAATCGAAAAAAATTAAAGAGGGACAAAAGAAATAATTAAAATTAACTAAATTAACTAAATTAGTTACTTTAGCTAAAACTATGGAGAAGAGATGGCATAACTATCTTCTAATACACTATAAAATATTGCTTAAAATTTAGGTTCACATAGTGGCTAAATATTTGTGGAAAAAAAATGTTGTCTAATATTATATCGATTTTGGGGTTATGGCAACAAAAAAACATAATTTGTTTTTTTTTACGCAAAAATATAAAAATGCTGTTAAAAATATCTATTTTTAAACAAATTGTGCCTAACTCGATATGTCCAAATAACCTTAAAATCAATCAAGCTGTAAAAAAAAATTAATCAAAAAAGTTCAGTGAAGAATTTTCTCTCTATTATTAAATTTAAATTTCTAGTGGTAAAAGTCTTTGTAAATAATAATAGCAATAATATTAATAATTTGATCTTTTTAGTTGAACCAATGGAATAGAGTTGCTTAATTTAATTGATGGACCTTTGCATTTTCTCATTCAATTCACGCTTGGCTGTGGGCATGCTGACAGATTATTTGGCTATATTCAGTAATGCCGTACAAAGAAATGCAAAGATATTAAATCAAACAATCTATGGAGAAAAAACGAGCAGGAAATGTCTCATGCCGTAATTAAATTGTTTGACGGGCTCTGAGGCGTGTGGAACCGTTTTTTAATCCTTATGTAGTGAACTTCTACCATGTAGGTAGAAATATCTCCGTTTCGGTATCGATCAGCACGAATAGTCTCATTTTCGAATAAGTATGTTGTAGTGATGCCTCCAGCCTGAAGTCCCTGTCAGCGATACTCCTATGGATGATTTGCAATTTTGACAATTGGAGCAGCCCCATTCGTGATAATGTGTTCAATTGTGGTCTATATTGTTAAAGTATGAAAATGCATTGACATCTCCTGCCACGCTATATTTAAACTGTTTAATAATATAGTACATATAATTATAAATTGCTATATTACAATCATTATTATAATAAAAGTAATTCAATATATTTTATGCATTTTTATTTAGGGAAAAAAAGTTCGAAAGAAACAAGAAGAAAAAACTAAACACAGATTGTGTAAAACAATTAAACATATGTATTTTGTTCAAAATTCAACAAAAGGTTTCAGATTATTGTTGTCTAATTCTAAGTCGAAAATATTCGGTAAAGTGTTGTCTACTATTATCGACTGAATTTTCAACAAAAGTGTTTTAGAGTGTAGCTGTTTGAGCACAACATGTTGCCTTTAGGTAGCTAAAAAAAAATTATGACAAAAAAAAATATTCAACTGTTGAGTTGAGCGGAACTACTCATCAATCCGTTTCTAAGACAAACAGTCAACCGTTGCGCAACAGTTACGTCCATTGTTACGAAAAATTTTAGATTTTTGGTCGGTTTTTAGCAAAATATAAAATTTCTGGTGAAACTACTCACATACACATAAAAACTTACAAGAATTTAGGACACAAGAAGTATAAAAGTATAAAGTTCTAATTACATTCAAAGTTATTTAAAAAACTAATGAAAATAGTCGTTTATTTCACATGTCTCTCCCTTTGCTAAACAATTGTGTTAATTTCTAATAAATGGCGTGGGTCAGATATATGAATACACATGTTATCTCAAGTCTATTTTCCATTATTTTAAATCAAACACTAAGGCATAGACAATTATATCGCCTCTCTTAACTGCTAGGATCCAGATAAAATACAAAATCGAAAATAATCTTTTGATTGACATACTCCTTCTTAAAATACCTTACGGTTATGTTTAAGATAAAATTTAAACACAAATATAGAGTATAATTTATTTTAAGCATTGAGTTTTATAAACGTTCATATGTTTTATTGATTAAAATTTTCTTTTAAAAAAAGTTCCAATTGAATCTTCATTAAGAACTTTACACATATTTATTTTGTTGTTTGTTTTTACTCTTACAAAAGGAAGACAAACAATTGTGTCTCTGAAATGACACTCTCTTTATAAAAGTGTATAATAAAAAGGAACAGAGGAAAGGTATATATGTCAAGTGTAGGAAAAAACGGCATTTAAAAAATAATGTCATATACGAGTATGTAAAGTGTAACAAGACAAGAGGAAAAGAATTGATAAAAATATTTTAGTCAACAGCCTTCGCAGTAGAAGTTTGCAAAGTAAGAATTCTAGGAAAAAAACAATTTTTAATTAAAAAAATATATTTAAAAAAGAAATAAAAAGTGTTGAGTTAAGCCGAGACTATTAAATTATAGGCGGTAGTTTTAAAAATTCTTTGTATTTTAAATACAAACATAATCAAGATTTAAAGTATGTATACATATATAACATGTTAACTTAAATCGTTAATTCCAAATAATGAGAAACTCGGCTGATATTAGAATAATGATTCCAAAGATTTAGTTGACAGAGGTTTAAAGGTAACTAATCATGACTCAAGCCAACATTAAATTATTTGGGTGTGTATGCCACTATTTTTGTGGAGTTTGTACAGGTCATACCGTTTGACTTATCAAAATGCAATTTAGTATATATCTTTGGTATAATCGGGAGAGGGCAAGGTGTAGTTTCCTTACCCCCAAATTTTGTAAACGGTCTACAGCTCATACCGTATGACATATTAAAACGAAATTCGGTATGTGCCTTTTGTTTATGGAGATGAAGAGCTGTATAATCGGGAAGGGGCAAGGGGTAGTTTACTTAACACCCCAAACCGAAAAAAAGAAATTTTGCGATTCGAATATACTTTGAACTTGTATTCTTTATGTGATGGATATGGTAAAGTTGAGTGTAGGCCACTCCAGTTTTATATAGTTATAATTTTTATTTTATTTGTGATTTTTAATATGTATTATTATTTAAATTTCATTAAAACTAATCCTAATATAATGCAAAACATAAAAATTTGTTATCCATGGTCATTTTATAATCTTTTTTCACGTTTTAAAACCTAAATGAGGTTAATTTTTTTTTATTGTTATAGTAAGATGCTGCTTTGACTAAAACTTATTTAATGTACTTATAATTGTCCTCTTATTTCTATAATACGGTTTTTGCAGATCCAAATGTATTGAATTTTGCTAAATTTCAATATATTTGGATCTGCGGCATTTGGCTTTGCGGCACCTCTTACCCCTTACTCCAATCGTGTTCAAACTTTAGAATTAACTTAACAATAGCAAATGGCAACTTTTGATCACAATTACATATTGAAATTGAAAAAAATATTTATTCGTTCCACCTTACTGTACATGTCTGTATAAATAAAATTACCGTGATGAATGGTATAGAAGATTCGGCACGGCCGAATATAGCACTCTTACTTGTTTTATTTGGTTTTTTTTCAAGTTCCGGTTCGAATTTTTTTTTTTTGCCATTCAAGAGAAGACATCATAAGGGTACCAAAATAGGAAAAAAAAAGAAGACATTAGTTTTCTTTTCTTTTTGAAATATTCAAGAAAAGTTTAACAATTTTTAAGCTTCAATTAAAATAAATGAGATCTTTATAACAATTAAGAAAATATTATAAAAATGTATTATATTTTATAGGAAATATACTAAAGGTACCCATACACGGCATGTTTTTTACATCTGAAATGTCAAAGTTCCCACTGTAAAACACAAACATGTCGTTTGGGGTAGTTAAAACATTGCTTCTGTAAAATACATATAAAAAGTCATCTGACAACATTTCGTTTACAACGTGTTCTATTTTGATCTGACAAACCATCTGACATCAAGAGTGGTCAAGTGATGCCAAAAATCTTTGCCGTGTGAAAACAATCAACGGCGGTTAACCATTGGCGGAAGCATTAGCCGGCCAAAGGTAATATTTTTCAAAAGCAATATCTGCACATATGGTTTTATCAAATTTTGTCTATTTGACAAAAATTATTTAAATCGTGTATCATCATTTAATGCGAACTTAACTTCTTTACATTTAGAGTAAAAAAAAAAAAAAAATAATAAAAAAACGGATAAGTCGTCAGTAATTCTGTAACGTACAAAAAAATAATTCAGGGCAGCAACAAGTTATTTTGCAACCGAGCGGCTTAAATGTCTGTATAGTCAAAAGTCAGACGTAATTGTACATGTACGTTTGTGACCAAATGTTAAAAGTCTTTTGTAAAATAACAATTTTGACAGCCATGCAGAATTACATCTAACTCACACAGTTAAAAAGTCAGATGTAAAAAAAATGCCATGGATGCTCATCCTAAATAAGGGCGTAAGGCGTAAAATAACTGTCACAAATTCTCATGTACATACAAAATGTATGAAGCAAACCTAAATAGCTTTGCAATTGGAAAATCCAATTTTGACAGAGCGTTGATAGTGAAGTTGGGTGCAAATAGAATATTATTATTTTTTTATTTTGTGTAATAGTGATGGCATTTAGCTTTTTTCTGCTTTATTTAGCAATTTTATCTTTCTTTTGCGATTAAATTTATTAGATTTTACTAAATAAAATATGTTAACATTACTGTTTATTACAAAACGTTGCGCTCTTATTTAGGTTTGTTCAAAGCTAGGCGCTAGACGTCGCGACGCGTCTTTACGCCTTACGTCCTTGTTTAGGTTAGTCAGTTAAGCAATTATATAACCTCAATTTTTTCTTCTCGTTGCGAAAAATAAGTTTTTAGCGATTATTTTTGTTTTAAACAATTTAAAACTACTTAATTTGTGACTTGAGGGCCCCTTGCAGCAAAAACAGGAGATTCAGTATTTTTCCTTCAGCATTTTTGCGGTGGTGGAAAACAGTAATATTCAACTTATATTTGCGACAATTGTAGTTTTTTCCATTTTTCTTTTTTGTTTAATATTCCATCGAACTTCTAAGTTATTTCAATTTAAATTTGAATAATATGACTTACGTATACGTGCACTATGAAGTCACTGCAATATGTGCAATATTTTTAATAACTTATTATTGCTAATAATGTTAGCTACTAGAAAAACCAAATTTCTAGCTTCTGCTTATAAAATTTAACTCTCGTTTTACCAAAGATTTTAATCTATATGGTTTACATTGGTAAATACCCACCTGGGTGGTACTCTACTACTATACATATGTTTTTAAGCGACGGACAAGGGTTTGTCATACGTTTTTATAATTTTTTGTTGGAAGTAAAACAAATAAACAAAAAGTAACTTTCATTGCTAACCGAAGGTTGGCTGAAGGAACAACAAAATATAAGGTGGTAAATATTAATGTAAAAATATTCAACAAGAGGGAAGCTTAAGGTAGTGGTAGACTTCGTTATCACCAACTGACGATTGATAATTGAATACAAGTTTTTTCGTATTCCTTTATCTGGGTTTGGTTGGTTAAATAGATGATGCTTACAACTAAACACCACCTTAAGTAGATTAGATACAAGTAGTGCTGATGACGGACGTGGCTGTTTAGAAAATGTGCTTTCCACTCATGCTGGTGTCTAAAAATTAAATTTTCCCAATTTTTCTTTAATAATATCACCTAATTTGTAATTTAATTAATTCTTTCCTAGAGAGAATAAAAAAATGTGCAACAAAAAATTTCAGCAACAAAATTGGTGGGCATGTAAAAAAACTCCGAAAGTAATTTTATCATACACAATTTTATTACAAAACTTACATTATCCAGAGAGCTAGCCACTTAGAAGTTGTCCGTCGTAGGCAAACGAAAAAAATAAAAGATATGATCATTAAAAGTATAAGCCCTCCGAAAGTCGCGAAATTCCATCTAGTTTGTTTAACTTTTCCGAAGGTATAACGTTATTGTCAGTTGTGCTATTGTCAAAAATTTACAAAGATAAATTTATATCTGGTCCATTACAAAAAATTGTAAGCCTTTACACAATAACAGATAAAAAAGTAACAATTTAAGCGGCCTTAAAAATAAAACAAAATTAACTGGAATTTAATACAAATCGTTCTAAATCACTTACTACTGTCTGCTATGACTTATAACCTTTCACTTTTCTTTAAGACATAACTACGACCCCTTATACTTAATCTGCTACGTTTATCGATTTCTTAAACGGATGTTGAAAATTCCTATTATTTTATAAACTTCCTTTTTGTTTTCTTTTATTCTGTTTACTGGCGTTTTCCCTTAAGTATAGTTTTCAAGTTTATTATATGGAAAAAAATAAAAACCGAACATCAAAATCAACATCAACTTTATTCTTAAAAGTTGTACAAAATAAAAACGGAAACAGGTAAATATTTGTGTATTAGTGCCGGTTAAATTATGCGTGTAAGAGTTTTTGTAAGTTTGTTTATAGAAACACTTAACTTCTGCACAAAGTCTCTAGCTTTTGTTATACTTGTACATAATTTAAACAAGAAATTGTGTAACTAATAATGTTAAAGTTGCTTAGCAATTAATATAAATGACGACGAGCAACTGGTACTGGATTTAAAAATATTCAATTAGTTGATAGTACTAGTTTAAGGTTTGTTCATTGCTTATTTTCATCATACTGTGTTTTCGCTGATAATAATTTTTTTTTTTTTTTTTAATTATGAGCTTTTGCAAACAGGCAAGACTTAAACTTTAACTACTGAGATGGTGATAAAACAGGGTTGATAAAGTTGTTACAATTTTACTTGTTAACGTTACAGTAATAATGGGTGATTTTTTTGAGGTTAGGATTTTCATGCATTAGTATTTGACAGATCACGTGAGATTTCAGACATGGTGCCAAAGAGAAAGATGCTCAGTATTCTTTGACATTGCAAGAACTGAAGCCGAACGATCTGCCACAACGTCGAATTTTCAGTGAATGGGCCCTAGGAAAGTTGGCAGAAAATCCGCTTTTTTATCGACAAATTTTGTTCAGCGATGAGGCTCATTTCTGGTTGAATGGCTACGTAAATAAGCAAAATTGCCGCATTTGGAGTGAAGAGCAACCAGAAGCCGTTCAAGAACTGCCCATGCATCCCGAAAAATGCACTGTTTGGTGTGGTTTGTACGCTGGTGGAATCATTGGACCGTATTTTTTCAAAGATGCTGTTGGACGCAACGTTACGGTGAATGGCGATCGCTATCGTTCGATGCTAACAAACTTTTTGTTGCCAAAAATGGAACAACTGAACTTGGTTGACATGTGGTTTCAACAAGATGGCGCTACATGCCACACAGCTCGCGATTCTATGGCCATTTTGAGGGAAAACTTCGGAGAACAATTCATCTCAAGAAATGGACCGGTAAGTTGGCCACCAAGATCATGCGATTTGACGCCTTTAGACTATTTTTTGTGGGGCTACGTCAAGTCTAAAGTCTACAGAAATAAGCCAGCAACTATTCCAGCTTTGGAAGACAACATTTCCGAAGAAATTCGGGCTATTCCGGCCGAAATGCTCGAAAATGTTGCCCAAAATTGGACTTTCCGAATGGACCACCTAAGACGCAGCCGCGGTCAACAATTAAATGAAATTATCTTCAAAAAGTAAATGTCATGGACCAATCTAACGTTTCAAATAAAGAACCGATGAGATTTTATGCGTTTTTTAAAAAAAAAAGATCTCAAGCTCTTAAAAAATCACTCGTTATATAATAGGTGTAATTCCGTACTCACATTGGGATCCCGCGAGATCCCAATTATACCGAAAACTGTTCCCGTACTGCAAGATTGGGTAAAAGAGAGTAATTTTGAGAGAAAGTATTCTTCTTCTTTCACGAAACAGCACAAACTTTTTCTTCGAGCTGATTGTGTAAATGCAAAACAATCAACCGTTTGAAAGTAAAGATTAGAAAATTTATAAAAAATGTATGATCTTATGATCACAAAAGTGCACAAGATCTTTTATTTAAAAGTTTTAGCATAAAAGATTAGTAAATTAAACTACTAAAATATGTTGGGAAATTAAAAATTAAAAATATTTGTGTTTTACTATATACGAATGCATATAAAATACTTCTACAAAATATTTAGGATATAAAGTTGGTTTCTTGTGTTCCCGTACTTTTGGGCATTTTTGTTTCTAGGAGAGTTTATTTTTTTACCAAACTTTCCCGAAAAAGTACGGGATCGAACCTAATATAAATTTAATTTTAATGGCAACCTTGCTCATAATTAGTGTGGTGAGTTTGCGGTTCTTTTGTTTTTGAATATTTTTTTATAAAGAGCAACGGCAGAAGCGGTAGTTAAAGCACAAAGTAAGAACTAAGAAGTAAAAGTGACAAGAGCCAACAACATAAGATTCAATAAATTAAAAAGTCAAATATAATAAATAGAATAACTTTTTTTAATTAAACAAACAATAAACAAAACTTGTAGAATTAAAAATCAATTAAATAGAACAATTAAAAGTTATTTAAGGATCAAAAAAGAAATGTTTTGAATTTAGTGACACGAGAAGGCAGCAAATTTGGGGGTAAAATCTAAAGGAGCCACATTTATATTTGAGGAAAAAGAAGGGACATTATTCCAAGGAACGTTTTTAACCAGCACGCTAGGTAAACAGTAATTTTTTAGTACATTTTAAACTTGGAAAGTAGAATGGTACACCAATAACTAATTTGGTACAATTTAAAACTTTTGCTAGCTTTACGTTTAAATGTCTTTTGATGTTATTTTGATTTTTGGAACTTTAAAAAACTTTATTTATAGCCTTCTCATTTGTTATTACAAACAACAGCTTTTAGGCGAAAAATTCCAGAATGTACATATATCAGTTTCCTTGTATTACTTGAGACTGAAAAAAAGGAAAACTGTCTTAGATATAGATTTGAATCGTTTAGATAGAAAATGAAAGAAATCAAAATAATGATGAACTTAACGAAAATAGCGAGTAAAAGCTTGAAAAATAGTTTCCCTCAAATATCTCGCTGTATGGGTTCCTTATTATTAATGTAGGGGGAATATCGAAGCAGACCACTTCCATAATGGGTCGCTTTTCGACACCCTTCCGTCTTCTGTGATTACAGGCAACTGAAATATAGTTTACAGCAATCTACTTACATTAAATTACGTGCTACAACCAGCCTCTAATCTTGACTTTAGTGATTTCAGACTGTTGTCTGGTAATTGTCGGCATTCTTTCTCATCACGCAGTGTCTAGTAATTGCTAGCATTTCTTCAAGGCTCACTTTCACCATGGCATCCACATTTAACAAGCTTCTACCAGTGGTCCTCCAGCCTCCCTCCTTTCCCCATCTCCTCTTCTCCCTCTGACTCTCACATTTAGGCATGAGCTAGAGACTCCGACGTTGAAGGAACGTTTTGAGGTGCCTGCTTACGAAAAGGATTTACCTAAGCCAACAGGGCCAGGTGCGTCCAATTCATCAACATTTACCTCCATAGCCGCAGAAGTGTCTTCATAGACTGAACAGTCCACCCCTTACGAGGTTTCTTTCGATATTTTGCCTTGGCCAGTGGCAACTGGTGTTCCTAAGGGGAGGTTCCTTGTCCATAACTATCGAAATATTCCGGTTCAACGCCAAAGGAGAACCTTTAGAGATTAACTTGTTCACCCCTTGCGAGGCGTTCCTGTCCATTCCTTCTAAATTCTTTCCTAGGCCATTATTAGAAAAAATGTTGTCTACCCACACAGAGCTCCTTATGCGTTGGTAAGTCTACATTGAAACTGCAGGTCGACCGCTATCCAGAGTTCCCATATACTAAAGGCCAAGCATCCTCTTGACCACGTATCCCTAGCGTATGCTGTTCCACCGTGGATTAGGGGAGCTTTAACCACTAACTAGCCATTCGAGCTTTCGGTACAGCTGGGTTCCTTACTAGAATCCGAATTAAAATTGAAGAAAATAATTAAATTATCCAGTTCCTCTGACGATAGTTTATAGAGGGAATGAAAGGTCGACATACTTAACAGATGAAACGTTTTTACCTCAATCTCATCACCATGACAACTCCTGTTATACAGTCTCAATGCAACAACCAATAATCAGAACACCAATGTCCTTCAATTAATTTTATAAGAATCTTAGAGGACTTCAGAACTATGGTGGTAAATTCAGTTTAATATTTGCATGCTTAGATTAAAATTTCACAAATCTCTTCTATTTCCATCCGTTAAGCAATTTACCGGTATTGCTGCCGAGTCCATGCCCAGCCGACGCTGCCGAGAATTTCACGACGTATTGGATCTCCGTATTAAATAAAATCCGTGGTACACAGAAAAAAATATATTTTCAACAATTTAAAGTTTTAATTCATTTCAGATTAAAATTTAATTAAATAATTAATTGATTCAATTATTTGTTTAATTATGTGTTTAATTATGTGTTTATTAGGAAATTTGTTTGTTCTTTTTTAAACAAATATATATTTGAATCAATTAAAAAAATAACTGGACTTTAATTTAAAATTAATTAAAACGTTTAATTAGTGAAATTTATTTTTCTGCCTATGTATTAGAGGGTATATAAAAAATAAATCGGTATGACCCATTTACAAAATAATAAGTATTCCTGTGCAATTTTATTCACTTTCTCCATTACTTCTTATATTGACTATTTTGGCCATCGTTATTTATTGCCATTTACAAATATTTTTACATTTTTAATCTACCTGCATTTTTCAGTATTTATGTATAAATAAGAAAAAAAAATCTGAATTATGATACTTGCCACAAAGCAGCAACAAATCGAATTTAGTCGCATTTATAGCTCATTAGATTATCCTTGTTTACACTTACGTATCTTCGGGGTTGCTTGTTGCCAGTTTTGCTTTTCCTGTCTTTGGTGCCAAAGGATATACATATGTTAGTGTTAGTATGTGGCGTTAGTACTTCATATAAATTGTTTCTTAAGAGATTTTGTATGAGATACGTGCAAAATTTATGCTAAAATGCATTCAACTCAACGCACAATACATTCCAACAGCCAGCACTCTTTTGACCCCACTTTTATACCCATAGTATAACTCAAAGAGTATATAAAATATCTGTTTGTTTGTTTGTTTATTACATTTATGTTTGTATTTGTGCACAGTTGGAATATAATGCGTGTATGTTTTGTTACTGATACTGCTGCTAAATGTGCAACATATTGTTTCAGTGTAACTAAAGTATCATTTCACTGTCATTTCATTCTTTCATTCATTGTTAAGCTAAAAATATTTTGTTCTGTATATTTTGTTATTTTTTTATTCCATGTGTTGCTTAAAACAACTATAACTGCAAAATGGTAAAACACCTGCTCAATGATATGAGCAAAATGAAGTAAATGGCACAAGAACTCACGAAAAGATAACAAACACTTCACAATCCTATTTTTTCCCCTTAGTAAGATATATACAGATTTTCATGAGTAAGTGTATTTATGTAATCTGTTATAGCAGCATCTGGCAGTGAATGTAAGTACTCGTTTAAAGTAAGTATGTGATAGAAACAAAACCATATTAGTGTTGAATAAACAAGAGTTAACTAGCATCTTCAAAATCACATGGCAGAGTGAAAAAAAGGAATTATTTATACGTACCTTACAGTTCGTGTAGCTGGCAGTTCATTTTACACTTGACTAGTAAGTAATATACTATAAGGTTCTTTTTCGGATTAGCTATTACAAATTGATTCTAAATACGGTTTGAATTCTGTATGATTAGCAAATGTATTCCCTAACCAACCAAAAGAGTTATAACTAGTTATTTTGATAACCCTGGAAACAATGATCACTCATTTTTCAATTTCGTTTACTTTGGTTTTAATAATTGTAGGTTGCTATGCTATGGTCTAAATAAACTTATATTTCTCATATAATTAATTTTTTTTTTTTATTTTATACTTACACTTCGGTTCACTTATTTAAAGGCACAAAAATCCTATATTCAGGAGCCGCTATCTTTTGCAATATTTAATCGATTCCAAAATTTTAATATAGAAATGGAAGCTAGACATCTTGAGATATAAACAAAATCATGACAATGGTGGTTTCTTAACTAAGCAACCTTTTTTTTGAAGAATTTATAAAAAAAATCTAAAAATGTGGTATTTTTTTTTTGGTTCACTTGAATAAAGGCACTTTGTTGTTTTTGTATTATTTTTAAAGTAAGCTATGATTTTTTGTTAGGGGCGTTTGTTTATTGCAATTTATTACATCTTAGTCGATTTACGAGTCAAAATGGCAAAACAAAAAATTTTAAATTTATCGGAAAGGGCTAAGATCGATGTTTACCGTTCTGAAGGATATTCTAACCGCACAATAGCTAAAAAAATTGGACGGAGCCCAACAATTGTCGACAATTACATCAAGGACCCCGAGGTGTATGGAAAAAATTTTAAAGGAAGGGTTTCGTTGTCTTTATCTACTTATGAGAAAAGAAAAATCATCAGAATTGCTTCTAATTCTGCCTTATCCTTGTCAAAAATAAGAGCTCAAGCTGGAGTGCAAGCGAGCAAGTCATCAGTACGCAGAGTTATTAAGAGCTGTGAGTATCTTAAATACCAGAAATTACAAAAGAAGCCGCCACTTAATGGTCCTCGTAAGGCAAAGCGTCTTCAATTCGCAAAAGACTACATGGTATGGGATGTGCAGCAAAGAGGCCATGTAAATGACTGGGAAACTGTTGTATTTACGGATGAAAAGAGGTTTAATTTGGATGGGCCTGATGGCTACAACTATTATTTCCATGACCTGCGTAAAGAAAAGCGATTTTTGAACCGACATCACAGCCGAGAGGCGGCGTTATGGTGTGGGGTGCTATTACGTACTATGGCACCATCGATCTTGAATTTCAAAGTGCAAAATTGACTGGTGCAACCTACAGAACGTTATTGGAGTTGACTTTCCCGAAGTTCAATGAACTATTTGGTCCAATACCTTGGATATTGCAACAGAATAATGCCCCTATACACAACGCCAGAGTAGTAAAGGAGTACATTGCAAGCCAAAATGTTAATATTCTTGACTGGCCACCCTATTCGCCAGATCTAAACATTATCGAAAATGTGTGGGTTGGTTATCTCCTAAGGTCTATGAAGGAGGTAGACAATTTTATGACAAGCAGACACTAATTCAGGCCATTAAGGATGCATGGAATGAAATTTCGTTGGATTACATGAATTCTCTATATCTGTAAATGAAAACCCGTATATTTGAAGTTATTAAAAAAAGGGGGTTGTACTCATTACTAATAGTTCTTTTATAAAGCAAATAAAGTAATAAAAAACAAGAAAAGCTGTTTTTCATTAAAGTTAGTTAAAGTGCCTTTATTCAAGTGAACCAAAAAAAATACCACATTTTTAGATTTTTTTTATAAATTCCTCAAAAAAGGGTTCCTTAGTTAAGAAACCACCATTGTCATGACTTTGTTTATATCTCAAGATATCTAGCTTCGATTTCTATTTTAAAATTCTGGAATCAGTTAAAAATTGCAAAAGATACCGGCTCCTGAATGTGGGATCTTTTGTGCCTTTAAATAAGTGAACCGGAGTGTATATTTACAAAAGGGTTACATATTCGGGTATGTTCTGTAATCTGAAACCGAGTGAAATTGAAATCGAATAAATTTTTAAAGAAAAATATAACTTAGTTGCGCCTATAATTTTAAAACATTAGCAATCAAGGAAGTTATGTGAATGGTCTTTAATCAAATGTATAAAAATGATATCAAAATGTTGTAAGATTTAAAATTATGACAATTTAAAATTCGGATTCAATTTCACTCGGTTTCGGATTACAGAACATACCCGATTATGTAGTAAAAATAAAAAATATAAGACATAGATATTTTTTTTTTTGTAAATTATAATTCGAATCAGGAAGTCAAGGAATGTAAATAAAAAAAGTTTCAATGAAATCTGGAATGGTAAAAATTAACGTTTTATTTTTTCCCCATTTTCTGCACAACGAAGCTGATATTGATTACAAAAATATATTTTTTGGGTAATTTTTGGATAATAGTTATCAGCCTTTAATGGCAAGGGACCTTTAAAAATTAACTCATTCTTTTCGTTTTTATTTTTGAATTCTGGCCAAGAGGATGGATCTGAATTTATCAAGCCAACAGTTTTAGGAGAAGAAATTAATATTGTTTTGTCGGCTTCATTCTCATTAATATCTTCGTCATTAGAATCTGAATCTGGTATTACTAGTATTTCAACATCATTAAGTGTACTCACGTTCACTGCTGACAGCCGAAGAAGTAGAAGGAGCAAAATACGGAGTGAGCTTTAGGACCTTCTTAAGAAGCACTTCAGTCGTTACCTCCTCTTCTCTTACTAATTGAATCTTTGTGCTCCAGACAGTTTTTTAAACATGATGGTAAAAAATTATTCATTTCGTAATAATCAATGTTTATGGTATGGTAATTTCATATATAATATTATTGTTTTCGTATTTTACTTCTTTATTACTTTTTTGTGGGCAATTAAAGAACCAATACTAACTTTTCAATAGCTAGCCGAATTTAATTGGAACACTCGCCGGCGTCATTGGACGGCTCATCGTACTTTTGAAAAACGGTCTTAACACCTGGCAACCATTAAGCCACGATGCACAGAGGGGTATTTTGCCAATCTAGCTGGACATTAGGCAAAAAATTTATTTTGAGAAATGTAAAAATTTAAGTATGCAACTCGACAGACAACAAAATTCTTTTGCTTGAGATTTGTCGTTTAGGGACACTGTTAAAGTCTGGAAAGTTGAGTATATCGCATACGTTTTTATTGACTTTAAACGATTTTTAGAGGTTTGCAATATATTTTTTGGTGGCTAAACGAATAAAGATTTTGTATTGATTTTTTTTTCTGTGAAATGGTTTATTAGTAGCTACTTATGTTAATTTTTATAATTTTCTTTTTTAAATTTTATAGATAAAAAATTTCATTCAAAATTAAAAAAAAAGTTTTTTTGTTGTAAAATTTTTTGTAAAAAAAAAAGTGAAAAGCTTTTTAAGAGTGATCTCCATCGCGGCCCTAAAAATGTTATATATCACTATAAAATTTGCGATCTCTACTTTTATACTGTAAAAAACCAGCTTGCGCATAGGTGCGCCATTTTTTTTGCGATTTTTTAAAAATTACACCTTTTTCTGTTGCTTCTTATCTTACATAGGTAAATACGAGTAAGAAACCTTTTTATATTGTTAAAACATTTTGGTTTTCAATAACTGAAGGTAGATGTTTTTTATTTAAATCATTGATTCTAACACTGTTATTACCTGTAAAAAAAATTAGCAAAAAGGTAAAAAAGTAATTTTACCCACCCCCATAGCTTACATACATATATACATAGATACCTGTGCAGCTACGTTTTAAATGACGTTATTCCTGGAACAAAAATGTACCTGTATTAAATAAAAAAAAATTTTGATCTGCAATTAACAATTTGTTTACTATAAATTGTGGTTATTGTACAAAATTGTAATCATAACCCTTTTGAAGCTTCGAGAGTAAAATGGAAAAAGTATATACAATATTGGAGTTATTCCAAATAGTACAGGAATCTAATGCTAATACCGTTGAAGAGAAATTGCAATTTTTATTTAGAAAATTGTGCGATGTTTCAAAATGTCAAGAAGATGGTGATATATCAGCAGTAAAGGACTGTTTAAAGAGTTTCAAAAAAAAAAAAATTTAAATTATATCGGCATTCCGCACATAGAAGAATTGAGAGAAACTTTACGTTTCTCTATATGAGTGGCATCCTATGACACCTACAATGCACAAGATTTTAATACATGGTGCAACTGTTATGAATGAGGCATTGTTGCCTATTGGGCTATTATCAGAAGAAGCAGCTGAGGCACGAAACAAGCATTTCCGGCTTTACAGGCAGAATTTCGCTAGAAAGTTTTCAAGGGTTCAGTGTAACTTATATATTATTAATAGGCTTTTGCTAAGTTCTGACCCACTAATTACTAGTATAAGACCCACTCCTTTTACGAAAGAAGCAATTTATTTCATGCTTCCACCAGCACTTAACGCTGAAGAGGATTCGGAAGAGACTTTTGAAGAATCAGACGAAGAAGAACCGTGGCACTCATCATCATCTTAGTGCAAAGGAGAAGTCGTTTTAAATAAATTAATTGTTATAATTTTAAATAAAATTTATCGTTACAATCATAAATAAGTCATTACTATAAATAAATAAAATATTTTCAGATATCAAATACTATAAAGTAACAAGTTACAAAAATATTTTTTTAATAATATTCTTGGGAGGCAGGGATTGGTTAGGCATTGGAAAGCTTAAAAATGATTATTTTTAGAAAATTGGCAAAAAAAATTTTTTTTCACAGGGACGTTTTGGGGGTGGGATTGGAGGAAGACCTCCCCCTGCCCATAAAAATAAATTTTTATGGTTTTAAGAAGTATAAAATCTATTTCTTTGATTAATTGCATTATTTTTTCAAATAATATTTTATTTAACCGCCCACAAAAGGGGCGGGGCTAAAAATGGCATCTAAGAATCTCTTAAGTCCAACTTTAAGTTTTTGAACATTCTTTGACCTCCAAAGTTGTAATTGCTAAACAAAATACCGGGAAAATTAAAAAAAAAAACTTGCATTTTTCAGAGGTAGGATTAGTTCTTCCAAGGGGAACTTTTTTCTCCTTGGTCCGATTTTTACTATTTTCTAGCTTTGACAGCCAATGACCATAACAGATTTTTCTGCAAAGTTTCATTGACCTAGGTGCACTCAGTAAATTTTTAGAGCCAATATAAGCTAAAAACAAAAGTAATGTCCGGCTAGATTAGCAAAATACCCCTATGTGCGATGGAGCATACATAGGTTCTCTTCTACAACTTATTGTTGTTTGTTTTAATAGTCATAGATAACATTCGAATTCTTCGTCAAATATTTAATATACGTGCTCCTATCCATAAAGCCGACGGCGATATTTCTTTCGCCCTTAGACGAGGGGCGATCACCCCCGATCACGCCCTCGGGGCGGCTCTGTTGCTATGTATCTACAGATATAATTCTAGAATCCGTAGTTGCATATAAACATGCTTTATTTGAGTTGAAGTTTACACGACTAAAACCGAAGCTGATTTTTTTAATATATTTAAATCGAAATTTTAGTGCATTTCTAGGATTCGGCACTTAAAGGGTAAAAACTTTTTATTGCAAACAAATGAGTTTTAGGATTAAATATTAACAACGTTGTTGTTTTTTAACCGTTCGATTAAATATGGCATGAAGGTCTAGTTTACAAGTTAAAGCAAAACCTCCACAAAAATGTTTATAAATTGTTAAAAAGTTACTTAACTGGTCGTAAGTTTATAATTAAAGAAGGAGATATTTTAAGCTCGCCTCAACCAATTAATGTTGGGGTATCCCAATGTAGTTTATTGGGACTTATTTAATATTTGCTGTACACATCTGATATGCCAACAAGGAATCGAGTTCACACATCCGCATTTGTTGACGACACCGCTTTCCTAAGTATTACTGAAAGCCCCCAAGTAGCATCCCAATAGTTACAAGGCCAGAATTTTACTTGAAATTTTCGCTTAAAAAAAATGGAGAATAAAAATTAACGAACAAAAATGTACTCACAAGACTTGGACGCTCATGCTCTCCTATTCAAATCAATAACCGGACCATACCTCAACACTCAGAGGTCCAATACCTCGGCAGACATTTCGATAGACACTTAACCTGGAAAATTCACATTGAAGTGAAATTGACACAAATGAAGTTAAAAGTAGTGTAAATAAATTGACTCATTGGCAGAAACTCAACCCTAAGCATAGATTGCAAACTTCTACTTTATAATTCGATTCTTAAACAAATATGGTGTTATGGCTCTCAGATATGGGATACTGCCACAGCTTCGAATTTAGAAAAATTTCAAAGGCGCCAATAAAAGCTTTTATAAAATAATTACTATCGCACCCTGGTATTTTTAAAGCTCGAACATCCACAAAGATCTAAACGTACCACTAGTTAATGTAGTAAAAGCTTGAAACGCATCAAAATCCGCTGGCCCGCAACATCCTGAATAGTCGTAGTTACATTCGACTAAGAAGGAGGAACATTGCTTCTCTTGGACGAACATCAGAAAGGTGACCAAAATAATAATAACAACAACCATGCCATCATACAGTTTTTTTAGCACTGGCTGGATTTAAGTATATACATGTATAATTTAATTTTTTTTTTTTTTTAATTTTAGTCCTAAGATTTGAGCAATTATTGTTCATTTAATTTGAAGATAAACATTAAATGAAAAAAAAAATTTAACTCATTTTAAAAAACACTTAAAGAAAACAGCTTTCCAATTAAACTGATTAATGCATTAATAGATGAAATTTCCAAAAAGATAAAAAAAGCTACAACTTTGCCTCAGAGAGTATATCAAAATTTCAAACGGTTTGCAAAATATAAGCTTGAGGAAATTATCATTTTTTTGCAAAAATGACATCGAGTCCCACATCTTTGAGGGCTCATAAAAAAAAACCTGGAGGACTTTGGGCAAAACTGGGAGACAGGGGTCTTTCTTTTGGTCTTTTATGACGTAGTGGTGTCCGTATATGGTTATTTTGCGATGACTTACAAAATTACACAGTGTGTAATATATTAAGTGATGAATGAAGTTGACAGGAATTACCTATAATATCTTTTTTATTAGAGGTAATTGCGTCGATGCTCAGAAGGGTCAATATAGTTCGATACTTAACTTTCACCTATGAGCTTCTTCGCCCTCTGCTGCACGCGGTGAAGTAGCTCCAAAAATGACAATGATCATGGTATGAGCACCGGCTAATACCTGAGAGTTGTATATATAAATCAGATGGAGTCAAAAAGCTGGCATGCTACTGATTGAAATTATTCAAAGTTTTGTTCTCTTTGCGATCATCTTGCTGAGCCAGTGAGTGTATTCACAGACACTTGGGAGGTTTCCATGGATGCCTTTGTTAACGGGACATTTATTCAATTCATAAGGGTTTCAAATATGTTGAGATTATTGAACGCAGGTTAGCTTAGTGAAGACAAGGCCAGACATTATACATATGTATATATACACCCAATTCTGTTTTTACACGATCTTTTTATACACGGTTTAGATTTAACACGGTTTGAAAATAAAAAAATATTTTTTTTTTACACGATTTTAATCCATTTAGCACGATTTAAAATCTTTTGGGCTTAGACATTATTTGTAAAATTAAGGTTTTGCGAAATATTTTCACATCAAAAATTTAGAGGAATTCCCTTTTTGTGCAAACAAGCATTTTTACTTGTTAGAGCAATTGAAATGTGTTAATATTTTGTGAACTATCATCAATACGTCTCTAAAAGAAGACGTCGAAAATTACAAATAAAAACTACAACGTAATAGCCCGTTCAGGCTGCCACGAAATTAAGTCATTTCGTGATTTCGGCCGAAATCAACTTGAAATTACGTAATTTCGCATACATTTTACCATTGCCCAAATTAACTCATTCTACTTAATTTCGTTGAAATTAACTTGAAATTACGATAGACAACGCTGGTTTTGTAGAAAAAGATACTTTTTTTGCAACCATGATCAGATTTACAACCTTGAAAGTCCGATTTGTTTGAAAAAAATTTAAAAGACAAATGAAATAATGCAAATATATACATAATTGTACATTAATTTTGTTGTAGTGTTGTTTTTAATATTCATGTCTATTTTAAATCAGTACGAAAGTGTTGTGCGAAAGGTTCTTGCAAAATAATTAAATTATACAAATGTAACTAAACGTGATCAGCTGTTAGCGAAATTAACTCAAATGTCAAAAATCCCAGTATGAACACTTTAGATTTCGTTCGTAATTTCAGCTCGAAATTACTTAATTTCGTGGCAGCCTGAATGGGCTATAAAGCCATTTCTTTAGAAAACCAAATTGTAATTTTAGATCGCCTTCGAAATGGAGAAGGATCAATATTTCTTGGCAAAATTTTCGTTTTAAACGAACTCACAGTAAGAACTATAAAAAAATTAAAATTCAATTAGTTGATTTCTGGAACGAAACTATCTGTTGTCTTCATCAAACGCTAAAGATGCAAATCAACGGTGCAAATACAAATTATATGTACATGCATATATGTAGGTATGTGTAAAAATAAACATGATTTCTTTTTCTTTAGGGATGAGGAACCAATCACCTATTTTTGTATATGATCAATGACATTTTTTACACGGATTTTTCTGGAACCAATCTACCGTGTAAAAACTGAATTAGGTGTACTTATATATATGGTACAACAACCATTTGTAATAATTGATAACAGTGATAATAATGGATATTTGAATTTTCATTGTCAATAAAACACAATGGAACTGTAAACTTCACTCTATAGCTGAATACGAGCGGGTTATGTTTCAAGTTCTTTTAAGATTAACCAAGGAATCCAATGACTTGCCAGGTAGTAAGTGTTGCTTAGATTGTTGTTGTTTCAAGTAGCAACAAAAATCGATGATAGCGTGTGCATTTATGTTATGATGTGTGAAATGTATAAGTTTATATTTCGCAATCTTAATCTGGCGGTCTATCTAGTGGCATTTTAAATGATTATGTGTCTACAACAGTGTTTAAAATAAAGAGCTATTTACTTTCATTTATCTTTATATCTTTATATCGTATAACTATCAAGAATAACAAATGCTGCATAGAAATGAACAACATGTAATAATAGTGGCTTAAATTAATTCTTCATGTATTTTATACCCACCCAGGCCAATGATACTAGAAAACTAAAGTAACTGAATTAACAAAACGTTCAGAAATACAGTGTAACATTCTAGTAAAAAATTTCAAGAATAATAGGATTAAGTAAAAATAAAAGACTTCACTGGCCCTTATAAATACTGGTAAGCAACGAAAACAGCGAATAAATGAATTTAGTTTGTATGCTTTTAGCTGTCCATCACAAGAGAGCAGGTTCTATTACAAAGGCACAAGACAGATAACCGAAGAGCTTCCAAGTGAGAATTTGTCCAATAGAAATCAATAAGTAGATTTTAAATTTTATTTTATATTGTAGGAAGCACTTTTTACTAACAAAAATATATATTTAACATTATTTCTTTCTAAAAAACGCATAATTCCTTTTTAAAATTTATTAAATAAATATTTTATGAACGAATCATAAAATATTTATTTCCAAAAAGCATATGCTTTCCCCATAGTAATATGTTTGGATTACTATATTTTTTGATAATAAATATTTTATGAAGGAATTTTAAACAGGAATTATACATTTTTTAGAAATAAACAATAGGGGTTTTCACGATGGTTATAGTGCAAATTAGCATATTGTAAATTTCCAGTGCATATTCAAGTAGAGCGTGAGAGTACTTTTTAACCGACTTCAAAAAAGAAGGAGGTTATCAATTCGTCTGAATGTTGCTTTTTTTATGTATATAACCGCAGAACTCAGCCATTTCTGAACCGATTTTAAATTTTTTTTCTTTATTTGAAAGGTTATGCTTTCCCGTTTTAAAAAAAGTTCATTATATTAAAAATTAAAGGGTGTCCCCATACAACATACATGTTTTTTATGTGTATTAAAAACCGTAAAGAGCACCAAATTAAAATTTTAAAAAATTGCGTGTCGCTATAGCTTCCAACGGCAGAAATTAATAAAAAAATAAATTTAAAATTTAAAGGGTCTCCCCATAGGTGACGTAATTGAGTCTATCTTTTGAACCGTTATAGACAAAACCTTGAAAATTTGACAGAATGTCGATTATTATGACCGTTATAATAAAATGTATAAATATTCAAAATTTTAAATTAAAGGGTGCTCCAATAGTTCATTTAACTTGATGTATATGGCCATACTTTTGAACAGTTGTACACAGCCCGCTGAAATTTACAAAGACAATGTATTGCTAAGTCAGCTAAGCTATAACAAAAAATATAAAATTTGAGTTTGCAAATAAAAGGGTGTCACAATAGTTAATGTAATTCTATGTATGTGGCTAAACTTTTTAACTGTTATGGACAGACAGCTGAAATTTTCAAGGAACCTGTATTGCAAAGTCCACTATAGCAAATATACAATTTGAATTTAGAAATTAAAGGGTGTCCCCATAAATTATGTAATTTGATCTATATGGCCCTATCTCCGTAAAACACAAACACTTGAAAATTAGGCAGAATGTCCACTATTTTCTCCGGTATAATAACAAGTATAAATATTTGGAATTATAATGTAGAGGGTGTCCCAATAGTTCATGTAAATTGATATATATGGCCATACTTTTGAACCGTTATAGACTGATAGTTAAAATATATACAAAGAATCTTTGTGGCCAAGTCTTCTATAACAACAGGTCTCTAATTTTAAATTGTAAATTAAAGGGTGTCCAAATAGGTGATGTTATTTGATCTATGTGACCCTATCTTTGAAACCGTTATACACAGAGGCTTGAATTGTGTCCCCATAAAAGACGGATGCTGGTGAAAATAGCTTAACTTTTGAACGGTAATAGGGAGAGGCTTGACATTCACATAGTCTTTACTTCTTTTCCCTCTAATTTTGGCGCATATTTTATTTGGTTAAAATCTAAATCTTACAGATTACTTCTTACATTTTTAGTTTAGAATTGGTGCCCTTCTATCTGTTTTGAAGTCGGTTTTTTTTTTGCAAGAATTATTTAAATATATTGCATTTATGTGCCAATCATTCAATTTTCTTTAAACAATCTGGCAACTTATCAAAAAGTACAAAAGAAAAATATAAAATAAAAATAACAAGTAAAAGTGCTATATTCGGCCGTGCCGAATCTTCTATACCCTTCACCACGGTGATTTTATTTATACAGACATGTACAGCATTATCCATATTGTTGACTCTTTACTTAAATAAATTCGTATGAGAAAAAATCATTATTCATAAGTTAAAAAATAGAAGACAAATGAAAACAAATTCCATTTGCTACAATTGTCGCCGTGTTGTCAGCTACTTAATGATATAGAAGACGACAGCTACATCGTAAACTCTGACATTGTGGTAGAAATACTTATTTTGATTTTATAAAATTAAATAACTTTTTCAAAAAATTATAAATATTTCCTCCAGAACTTTTTGTTTATATATGAATTTGCAATTTACAATTTTGTGACATTTTCTTTTGTTGAATAAAATAGAAATTAGCCTAAGTTGACGACAGCCACAGCGTTTCATTTTTGACAGTTTGTAGTCGGTATTCTGATGATGTCTATGTGTTTAATGCACCTAGGTTTTAAAACAGAGATATCATATATTAAAAAATCAAACGCATTTAAAAAAATATGTTACTCTATATACACACATACATACATATGTATATTCTTAATATTAAATATATGTTATGTTACAGTCATGATTTTCATTTTCAAAGAAATATTGAAATTTTTGTTTTAATTTTTCGAAAATTGTGTGTAAAAATTTTTTGTAAAAATATTTTTTTAAAATTTTTTTGTAAAATTTTATTCGAAAATTTTTTGGAAAATTTTTTAAAAAAATTTTTTTTTCGAATATTTTTCTGTAAAATATCTTTTTGAAAATGCTTTGTAAATTTTTTTGTAAATATTTTTTTAAAAAATTTTAAAATTTTTTTTTAAAAATTAAAAAAAATTTTTTTTTTAAAAATTCGATTGAAATTTTTTTGTTAAATTTTGGACCTTTCTCCAATCTATATTGAGTTAGAATGGTCAGACTAAAGCAAAATAAAAATCCTTACAAAAAAAAAATTTCCTCATATTGACACATGGGGGGTCCTTTTAACTGCTCCTATTTATTAGTGGGTACCCTGAGGGTCCATTGGCTACCTCTATGTGTATTGCTTTCTATTAAGGTCACTAATACAAATCAAAGCAGAAAAACCCTACCAATCTAAAAACAAACAAAAATCGCTCCTCGCAGGGGGTTATTGATCCCCCGAGATCTGTATGCACTCCTTGCGATCTACCTGTCGCAGTCTAATATTTATTTGAGAAAAAAAGGCAAAACAGAATCATTAAAGCTGAAAAAATTTAAAAAAAAAACCTGAAAAAACGTGAAAAAAATATAGGTGGGCGTGGTTTTTGGCCCGCAGCCTCCAAAGGAATGATCCGATGTTGCTGAATTGCAATACCAAAATTTTCGAAACTATGCCTGACAGATTGGTGTGCTTAAATTTTTTGTATCTCTTCTGGTGCCTTGGTAAACGACATTACCACGCTAACACGGACAGACGGACAGACGGACATCGCTTAATCAACTTCTCTATGTATAAGGATCCAGAATATATATACTTTATCGGGTCGGAAATGAATATTGTAGAAATTACACACGGAATGACAAACTTATATATACCCTTTCCACCTGTGCACTGTGGTCAATATTTTGAGATAGCGGCCAAAACTCCTTTTGGTTTTTGTTCTCAGATTTTAAAGTTATTAGACTCATATGAAAGTAGACAGTAGTAAACCTCGGGAGCCAAAAAATTAGAACTCTATTTCAACTATTTCACTGAGAACAGGGTGGTCCAAAACGGGCTTTTTCATAATTTAGTAAATTTATGATATTTTTAGTTAATTTTTAAAGTTTAAATGATCATACCTTTTTTGTTTTTCAAGATTTTTGGACGAAATAAATTTTTTGTTGTAACTTAGCTTATTTCCTATTACTAGTAAAAAAAATTGAAGCTCTACTGTTTTCAGAACAATTTAAATATTTTTTTAAAAAAGGTCAAATTTCTCGGAAATTTCCTACTTCATAGAGCACAACTCCTGTGAGTCAAGCTGAGTCAAAACACAAATTTACTATTTTGTAGTCCTAACTCTCCCCTACATTCCTATATATACATGTCCATGCATCGGGACTGCACTTTTTGAGCTACACCAATTTTTCTGACCCAAGGTAAGATATTCGGTACAAATGCACGTCATATTTTTTGAGAAGTTATTTGTATGTGAAAGTGGCTATTATGCATATATTTTGATGAAATTTTGTACAAGAGTTCTTATTGACCCAAAAAATAATTCTGTTGAAATTAGAAGTTGGCCCATATTTGGACCTAGTCCACATAGAAGGGTGTATCAAAATTTTGATAAAAATGACAATAGAACTCTCAAAGTATGTGGTATTTGGAAAAGGTAAAATATGATTTTATTGCCATCTAATATTACATTACAAATTGCAAATAAATTTAAAACCAATGGAAATAACTGGTAAAACCAAGTACCTGTTATATTATTGCCAGTACCTGTTAACTCTCAAATTATGTGGTATCTAGCAATTCATTTGGAAAAGGTAAAAAAATGATATATATTTTGAACGGAAAGATGAAAACGACATTATTTTACATATAATGAATAATCCATTCTTCAAAATATGCGACAAATAAGAAATTAAAATTCATAACTTAAAAATAAAAAACTTTTTAAATACTTTAAGAAAACGGTACAATCAATGTTCCAGAAACAAGAAATTATTTTACTCACGCAACCAAGAATGGCTAAGAAATAAACTTATTTTTAAAAAGCCATCAGTAACTACCACGGAAACTGGAAAAGGTGGTCGACCAGCAAAGCCAATTGATAATTGTAGTGAAAGATCACGAAGACCCAAGCTTCAACATATCAATGAAGAAGTTTCTTGTAGCATCATAAAGGATTCATTTTTGCATCAAATTCAACCATCGAAAACTAAAAAGAGTAAAATTGCTATCATTAAAAAAATAGTGGAAGCAAGCCCCAGACGCACAAAAAGGATTTTAGAAAGTATGCCGACACCAACTGAAGAAAATAAATATACTCCAGAAGAAACATTTGCACTATTTTTGGATTTGAAATGACTAAAAACCAATATACAGAATTGCGGAAGCGAACCAATGAAAAAAATTGTGGAATTTTTCCATCATATCGAGATATAGTTTCTGCCAAAAAAGATTGCTTACCTTCACCAACTGCTATTAGTGTAACTTCAAGTTCAGCAGAAATAAAATTGCAGGATCTTCTTGAACACACTGCAGAACGATTATTAAAGACATTTGATGCTGACTATTTAAAGAAGTTTAAAAATTGCAGCATGACTTTAATTTCTAAATGGGGATGTGATGGGTCCTCTGGCCAGAAACAATACAAACAATGTAATGCGGAAAATTCATCAGATGCCAATTTATTCATGATTTCTTTCGTTCCATTACGTTTAACAAAAACTTATATTGGTTCAGAGCCGTCAACTAGTAGAGCTGCAGAGATAGATGTATGAAAGAATGATATTCCCTCGTCAATGAAATTGGAATGTCACCTCTTCATGCTAGAATTCGTTTTATGGAGCATATTCTTAAATTGGGATACGATTTGGAATTAGGCCCGTTAGGCGAAACAGTGAGAAACAACAAAGAAAATTTGGAAAAAAGAAAGCAAAAAAAAAGATATTCAAGAAAAATACCGTGAGATAGGCCTTGTAATTGACCAGCGAAAGCAAGGAAAGGGAAATTCTAATGATGGAAACACAGCAAGGAGATTTTTTTCCGATCCAGAAACTGCAGCTTCTATACCTGGAGTAGATTATGATTTAATACGACGATTCCAAATCATATTAGAAGTTATAGCATGTAGATGCAAAAAAATTTGGTCAGTATGCTAATGCGACGCAACCCTTTATAACCAAAAATATTCTTGGAGACATATGCCAACCACAGTTCACAAAATTTTGTTCCATGGGGAACAAATAATTCAGCACAATATGCTTCCAATTGGAGATCTCTCTGAAGAAGCGGAAGAAAAAAGGAACAAAGACTACAGATTCTTTCGCGAGCACAATACAAGAAAAATTTCCAGATATTGTACTAATGAAGATCTTATTAATATTTTGTTGTGCACATCAGACCCATATATGTCCAGCATTCGACAAAAATGGAAATCAACCTCATTAGAGTTAGATGAAGAAGCTAAACAACTACTGCAAAATGAAAATCAAAGCTATTTGGAAGAAATTTTTACTAATATTATTTAATTAATACTAGTTTAAAGATTATAATTTGTTTCTAATTTTAGTATAAATTTTTATTAATAAATACATTTAAATAAAATATATGTGCACTTTAAATCAATAGTAAAAGTTTACTTACTATTGATATAATATATCTGTATATAATATATCCAAATGGTATTGATATTGTTGGGAATTTCAGTGTTATTTTTCAGTTTAATCCTCACAAGAATTAGTTTTCTTCCAAAAAAAAAAACAACCTTTGGCCCCTGTGAATATTGAGACTAAATAAATGTCAGGGGCCAAATGTTGGCATTTTCTGACCAAAATTAAGTTTAGGAATAATAAATAAGTATTGGTTGCAAAATACGATTGAAGAAAATAAGAAATTATAAAAAAATGCCTATTTAAAATGTCAAAATATTCAACTTTTACATGGAAACTCAACAAAAAAATTAAAATGCATTTTTAACTCCACATTACTTACGTTCCTATCAGTCGATTTTTACGTTTGAACACGCAAATTGAAGCTTTAAGTCCCTCCTATTGAACAAAACAAATTGCGTAAAAAAATACCAATCCGGTCAAAAGTTATAGAGTTTTGACCGCTATCTCGCGAAATTGACCACTGTGCTGTGGTGAAGGGTATAAAAATATGTTACTCTATATACACACATACATACATATGTATATTCTTAATATTAAATATATGTTATGTTACAGTCATGATTTTCATTTTCAAAGAAATATTGAAATTTTTGTTTTAATTTTTCGAAAATTGTGTGTAAAAATTTTTTGTAAAAATATTTTTTTAAAAATTTTTTGTAAAATTTTATTCGAAAATTTTTTGGAAAATTTTTTAAAAAAATTTTTTTTCGAATATTTTTCTGTAAAATATCTTTTTGAAAATGCTTTGTAAATTTTTTTGTAAATATTTTTTTAAAAAATTTTAAAATTTTTTTTTAAAAATTAAAAAAAATTTTTTTTTTAAAAATTCGATTGAAATTTTTTTGTTAAATTTTGGACCTTTCTCCAATCTATATTGAGTTAGAATGGTCAGACTAAAGCAAAATAAAAATCCTTACAAAATAAAAATTTCCTCATATTGACACATGGGGGGTCCTTTTAACTGCTCCTATTTATTAGTGGGTACCCTGTGGGTCCATTGGCTACCTCTATGTGTATTGCTTTCTATTAAGGTCACTAATACAAATCAAAGCAGAAAAACCCTACCAATCTAAAAACAAACAAAAATCGCTCCTCGCAGGGGGTTATTGATCCCCCGAGATCTGTATGCACTCCTTGCGATCTACCTGTCGCAGTCTAATATTTATTTGAGAAAAAAAGGCAAAACAGAATCATTAAAGCTGAAAAAATTTAAAAAAAAAACCTGAAAAAACGTGAAAAAAATATAGGTGGGCGTGGTTTTTGGCCCGCAGCCTCCAAAGGAATGATCCGATGTTGCTGAATTGCAATACCAATATTTTCGAAACTATGCCTGACAGATTGGTGTGCTTAAATTTTTTGTATCTCTTCTGGTGCCTTGGTAAACGACATTACCACGCTAACACGGACAGACGGACAGACGGACAGACGGACATCGCTTAATCAACTTCTCTATGTATAAGGATCCAGAATATATATACTTTATGGGGTCGGAAATGAATATTGTAGAAATTACACACGGAATGACAAACTTATATATACCCTTTCCACCTGTGGTGAAGGGTATAAAAATATGTTACTCTATATACACACATACATACATATGTATATTCTTAATATTAAATATATGTTATGTTACAGTCATGATTTTCATTTTCAAAGAAATATTGAAATTTTTGTTTTAATTTTTCGAAAATTGTGTGTAAAAATTTTTTGTAAAAATATTTTTTTAAAAATTTTTTGTAAAATTTTATTCGAAAATTTTTTGGAAAATTTTTAAAAAAAAATTTTTTTCGAATATTTTTCTGTAAAATATCTTTTTGAAAATGCTTTGTAAATTTTTTTGTAAATATTTTTTTAAAAAATTTTAAAATTTTTTTTTAAAAATTAAAAAAATTTTTTTTTTTTAAAAATTCGATTGAAATTTTTTTGTTAAATTTTGGACCTTTCTCCAATCTATATTGAGTTAGAATGGTCAGACTAAAGCAAAATAAAAATCCTTACAAAAAAAAAATTTCCTCATATTGACACATGGGGGGTCCTTTTAACTGCTCCTATTTATTAGTGGGTACCCTGTGGGTCCATTGGCTACCTCTATGTGTATTGCTTTCTATTAAGGTCACTAATACAAATCAAAGCAGAAAAACCCTACCAATCTAAAAACAAACAAAAATCGCTCCTCGCAGGGGGTTATTGATCCCCCGAGATCTGTATGCACTCCTTGCGATCTACCTGTCGCAGTCTAATATTTATTTGAGAAAAAAAGGCAAAACAGAATCATTAAAGCTGAAAAAATTTAAAAAAAAAACCTGAAAAAACGTGAAAAAAATATAGGTGGGCGTGGTTTTTGGCCCGCAGCCTCCAAAGGAATGATCCGATGTTGCTGAATTGCAATACCAAAATTTTCGAAACTATGCCTGACAGATTGGTGTGCTTAAATTTTTTGTATCTCTTCTGGTGCCTTGGTAAACGACATTACCACGCTAACACAGACAGGCGGACAGACGGACAGACGGACATCGCTTAATCAACTTCTCTATGTATAAGGATCCAGAATATATATACTTTATGGGGTCGGAAATGAATATTGTAGAAATTACACACGGAATGACAAACTTATATATACCCTTTCCACCTGTGGTGAAGGGTATAAAAACACAAAAAGGAAAATATGTAATACATAAAATTATTTCTTATTTCTACAAACAATTTTATTTAATCGATTTCTTTTTTTAGTAATATTACAAAAATTGTTGTTTATTTTTATTTGCATTTAAACAAATATGCATAAATACTTTTGCTCAAGGTTTTTTTAGTGCAAACGAAGCAAAAGGAAGCAAATTTCAAATATGTATATTATGTTGTTGTGTTGATAAAATCGATGCATTTTTGCTCACGTCTTCATCGTTTACACAGGTTGCTTTACCCATCGTGAAAACCCCTAATGTTATATATTAATAATCCAAATATAATTTTTTTGACTATGTTCATTAATATGGTGAATATGATTAATATGATAAATAATTCTCTAGATACAGGATAATATTATTTCACTTTGTATGGGAGGTACAAAGATCATTGTACCAATCCAGGCTATGTTTTTCTAGAATATTCATACCATGGGTATGAGGGCAACTTTTACCTACTTTCAAGACCATACCTATTAGAGTTCTCTATGTAAACGATAATAATTTTTCACTTTGTATAAGAGAAATACGCCCACTGTACCAATTAATTCTGTATTTTGGTAGATTTTACGCATTTGTACAGGGGTTACTCGTGCAAAGCTTCAAGTCGCACACGAACTATGGGAGGCACAAGGCCCGCTATTCCAATTCATTCGCTTTAGCTATGCGCTTTAACATAGGAGTTACTCCTGTAAAGCTTCAGGTCGCTATCTATTGTAGTTTTCCCGGAACACGAGGTACCACGCCCAGTATGCCAATTCAGCCTGTGTGGTTCATTAGCTTGACTAGGTACGTTAATATGGGGGTCACTGGTGCGAAATTCCAAGCTGCTAATTCAGTTCTCTAGCTACAGGATACTATTTTTTCACTTTGTATGAGAGGTACCACACCCACTATTCTAATTCAGTGTATCTTTCTCTACACTATACATGTTAATATAGAGGTTACGGGTGCAAAATTTCAAAGCGTTACCTATAACTGTTACCAAACTACTATTGGAGGTGCCACGCCTACGTCGTATATCAAAAAAATAAGTAGTAAAAAATATGTAAGTATTTTACCAACGTTTCTTTAATAACAAACTGTGATAATTACAGAAAGATCGGTTCACTGGTGTAGGCAGCTATAGCTTTCCGACACACAAATAAAAAAATATACAAATAAACAAATATACAAACAAAGCAACAAACATACCAACAAACACATTTTGTGCTCTATATATATAGATGAAGCAACATACTTGTACTTAAAATATCGAATAACTTTAAACCATTGTGTGGTACAACCAAAAAAAAAAAAAAGCTGCATTTCGGTTTAAAATATTTGTTCTCTAAAATTACTTTATAAGAATAATTATGCTGCTGTTCTTTCCTAATTTTCTTATTACTGGTTAAATTAAAATTCATACCACATTGGATTCTATTTATGTATTTATTTCATTTTTTTTCTAAAATCATTAAACATTTTTTTTTTTGCTTTAATACTCAACGTCTTTATATGTTGTTTTGAATGACTCAATTCACACAAGTATCTACTGAATATAAACTTTAGTATGTTGGAACATTTGCTTTTTATAAATATGTACCTGCAAATAGAACAGAGGAGATGAACAAAATTCGGAAGATAATTCAACGTTCATTTATTCCAGTTCTAGTAGTTGGTAGTAGTAGCTGTTCACATAAAAAAAAGAGAAAAAAAAACAGAAAACAATTTTAAAACCAACATTAAAAATAACTACTGTGCAAAAGAGATGTAATAAAAATATAATTCACTTTGTAACGTATTAAAATATGCAAAAGATTTTTGTTGCTACTGATACTGTTTTTAATGCTGGCGATAGCATTTGCTGCAAGTTCTTTAGAGGAAATAAAAGATTATCAGTTTTTTTTAGCATCAACCGGATATGTATAGCATGGATAGTAGAACCCTTAAGGAAATGAAAATTTTTAAACCATTAAACAATTTTGTTCTTTACCCATAATAATTTGCTTCATAAATGATTTGTAATTTGAAACAAAGAACTTCCATAAATATTGATTTGCTGATGGAAAAATTGTTGTAGAAAAACAAAACAAAAAAAAAAACACACAAAATGTAAAACAGGGATTTGTATTTAGAGTTAGAAACAAATTTGAATAACAAAACAGTAATAAAGTTTGTATAAATCAAATGCTGAGTAATAATACACAAATTTTCATAATACGTATAAATATTGTTTCCCATTTTTGAAATGTTTTTTTTTTTTTTTTTTTTTGTTAACTAAAAACGAACAACATTTATCATATACAACAAAACTTTATACCCTATAATTACAGTACAGGACAAGATAATTGTTTAAAATAAATTATTTTTAATATTGAACATGAAACCCTAAAACAATAAATAATAATTCTTGCAAAAAAAAAACCGACTTCAAAACAGACAAACTTAAAATCATGTTTTTTTAAGACGGTAACTATTGCGACAGCCTGTAATTTCCGAATTCAAATTTTATACTAGTTATAGCGGTCGTAGCAATACAGGTTTATTGTAAATTTCAACCGTCTGTCTGTAACTGTTTAAAAGTTTGGTCATATACATCAAATTATATAAACTATTGCGACACCCTGTAATTTATAATTTTAAATATTTATACTTATTATAACAGATATAGTAATGGACATTCTGTCTAATTGTTAAGTGTTTATCAATAACTGTTTAAAAGATAGGGTCATATGTATCAAATGACGTCACCTATTGGGACACCCTTTAAATTCAAATTTTAATACAAATACTTTTTAAAGAGGACTTTGTCATACAGATTCTTTTTAAATTTTAACTTTGTGTCCATATAAATCAAATTACATAAACTATTGGGACACCCTTTAATTTTCAATTTTAAATACTTATACTTGTTGTTATACCAGACATAGTAGTGACCATTCTGTCTATTTATCAAGTGTTTGTCTATAACGGTTCCAAAGATGAGGACATAATGGTCAAATTACATCAATAATGGGGACACCCTTTAATTTATAGATCCAAATTTTATACTTGCTGTAATAGCGGACTAAGCAATATAGGTTCTTTGTAAATTTCAACTGTCTATCTATAACAGTTGAAAAGTTTGGCCATATATATTACTTTTACATTAACTATTGGGATACCCTTTAATTTACTAATTCATATTTTACACTTGTTATTTTAGCGGACTTAGCAATACAAGTTCTTTGTAAATTTCAACTGTCTGTCTATAACGGTTCAAAAGTTTCGCCATATATATATATATATCAAAATAAACCAACTAATGGGACACCCTTTAATTTCTAATTTTAAATATCTATACTTATTATAACAGACATAGTAACGAACTTTCTGTGCAACTTTCAAGTGTTTGTCTATAACGGTTCAAAAGATAGGAGAATAAAGGTGAAATTAAGTCACCTATTGGGTCACCCTTTAATTTTTAATTTTATTTTTGAATTACTTTTTGTTATTGGGAGCTACAGTGATACGCACTTTTTTTTAATTTTAAATTGATGACCTATAAAGTTGATAATACACGTAAAAAACATGTATGTTGTATGGGGACACCCTTTAATTTTTAAAATTTTGAATTTCGTTTAAAATGGGACCATAACCTTTCTAATAGTGCAAAAATTTTTAAAATCGGTTTAGAAATGACCGAGTTCTGAAGGCACAAACATCCAAAAGGCACAAACATACAAAAAAAAGCAACACACAGACGAATTGATAACCTCCTTCTTTTTTTGAAGTCAGTTAGAAAGTTTACTTATTTGTTTATTTATTAATTTGTTTATTTATTTAATAATTAATTATGACAAAGTTACAAAAAAGAAAGCACTAGCAACTAAGGCCAGCAGCTCCAAAAAAAAATTTTATTATTGTTAATGATATTGTAGGAAAAATTTCAACCTTTAAAATGACACAGAACAATTTTAGTACCTTTAAACCGGAAATTTCACCGCTTTTTCTTCACTTTTTCTTAGAAAGAAATTTTTTTGCGGAAAAAGTACCCTTTATTTGGACTAGTATACTAAGGTACCTCCTCACAAAACTTTTTTAAAATCCTTTCAGTAGTTTTTACGTGATGTCGACACAAACGAAAAACAGTCAGACAGACGGAAATGCGTTACCATTTGGTTTTTCTTCGAAAGAAATATTTTTGCGGAAAAAGTACCCTTTATTTGTACCAGAATACTAAGGTACCTCCTCACAAAACTTTTTTAAAATCCTTTCAGTAGTTTTTACGTGATGTCCACACAAACGAAAAACAGTCAGACAGACGGAAATGAGTTACTATTTGGTTATATGTATAGATGTTGTATATTAGATTCGGTGCAAATGAAAGTAGTGTTTTAAAATAACTAACTCTTCTTTATATAAATAGTGCGAATATATCTTCAATTTTGTTTTTTTTTTTTTATTTCTAATTAAAATGCGAATTTTTAATTAACTTTTCTATTTAAAGGAACAGCATATGACATGACATTACTCTGATTCCAAAAAAATAACTCATTAAAAGTAAAGCAATGAAAAATAATATAATGCCATATTTGTAAAAACCAACTTAAAACGACTAAATAAAAAATGAAAAAAATATTCCTACAAACCATGGACGCCGGTCGAATTGTTACAAATTCTGGTGGAAACAATGCATAAATATAAAACTAATTTCTATGTACAAATAAAGTTTATGCGAATGAGTAAAAACTAGCACATACAGCTACTTTTAATTGTATTTTTAAGTACAAATACACATCATTTTAGTTAGCTTTGCTAACAACTAACAACTAAAAAGAGAAAAAAAAAAACAATAACAGCAAACGACAGTATGAACAATAGAGTTAAACACTGTCAACTGTTGATACATGTGACTCAGATAGAGGGACAAGCAAAAAAGGAAATACACATAACAACGACTAACTAAATGTCAGTGCATTCTAACCAAAGAAATAAATATTAAAAATCACAGAAACACATATTATATTCGTACAACAAATGTCCTGATGAATATAAAAATACTTGGATTTCATTGCGCTTAGACGGATAGATGGCTGGTTTATTTTAGCCACTACTTAATTGCTGTGGCTACTTATATTAAATGTGTGACAAAGAAGAAAATATAATATTTGAAATATATTTATGTAGGACCTGTTTCGAAAATGTCAGAAGTGTGGGACTCAAACAAACTCGGAAGAGTATGAGTCCCTTTCTAGCCCCTTCGAAAGATTAAAGATTTTTGATACCCGATTGGTATTTTACGAATATCTGACTTTTATTAAGTCTCTATACTTTTATTCTTGACTGTAGTGAGTTAAGACTCACGACTAGTAAAAATATTTTCTTTATCACAGAGTCTCCAATAAGTTGTGGTTTAGCCGTACAACTTTACGTACGTAAATTTAAAGAGATAACAATATCAAATTTAATCTGTGTTTAAGAAATGAAAGCAACAATTTTACAACTGATTTTTTTGCGTTTACACCATTAAAGAGTAAAGCTGTTTAAAATGAAAACAGCTGTTTCGAGTTTTTTTTTCTTTTCCGGCATCAGTATCAGTGATCCCAGCTTAGCTTTCTCGTCATATATCTAACTATTTTAAGGTTTTCATCACTTAGAAAAAGCATTTCTGATCTGATGAAGTGTGATAGTTTTTGAAAAATTTTAAAAATAAGGATGCTGTAGCTTAAGTGGTTAGGATGTTGTCTACTAACGCAATGGTCTCAAGTACAATACTCAGCCGTGGCAACATGAATTTTTCTCTTTATAATAATACATATCACAGCGCCCTTCTTCGGCGGTATTACCACATAGCACCGCCGGCGAAGCTTTACTATCACACTAACCATCTGTCTACTCTATTCCTTTCCAAAGAAAGTAACACGATTAATATAGGCATTGATTGCCTGAATGTTATTTCTCTTAAAAAATAAATAAATAAAGAGAGCCATATGATTGTCAAATTTGCATCCGTTTTCACCCAATGTCTCACAGATTCATTATACAGGGTGATATACTACTCGCAGTAATTCCATTGTAGTGCTGGCTGTATGCGATGTGGTACCGTCTTGTTGATACCACATGTTAATCAAGCCCAAAGCATTCAGTTGTGGCGTTAAAAAGGTTTCAAACAAAGTTGTTCTTTGAAGACCAAGCTCCTGAGCAAGGCGTCAAATTGAGGTTGATGGATTGTTTAGAACACTTTCTTGAGCAGCAGTAATGTTTTCAGCTGATCTTCCACCACATTTTGGTTCATGCTTGGGCCTATCAGCTACAGACCCTATTTCTTCGAAATCATTCACTACACTATAAATAGTGCGTTTTGTTAGCACGTTGTTTCTCCTAAAAATTTCACATAACTTTCTCATCGTCACAGTAATCGATTATTGATTTTGATAAAATATTTTAACGATTTAAACACGTTGGTTTATCGAATATTTTTCCAGAATAAATTCGCCAAGTGTCTACTTCACGACTGCTAAGTATGAAGTGTCAAGACTAATGTTCACCAAAATGGCGGCAAAACCGGCGGACACTATGTATATTATGTTAAGACGATACCATTCGTCCAGCTTTGTCTAAGCAAGAATGCAAGAATGCTTAGACAAAGCTAAGGTCCACATAGCATCTACATTTTTAATAAGTGTATGGTCGTTGTCCAATGCCTTATATTAGGCAGTGTGCTGGACATTCACACAAAATTCACACAAAGTGCTACCGTCCAGACAAGCACTTGAAGTTTCCATGACCTATCAGTCATCATCTTAGTACGTTTTTAGTCTTCCTACCGGGGATAGAATTTCTTTGTGCTTACTTATTGGCACACGTACTCCCAGCTGTCTAAAAGCATAAACCGTTCTATGTTAGGTGCAAACATATTCCTAACCACTAAACGTTCCAAGTTTGCTTGCTTCGAATCGTTGGTAAAAAATATATGTTCAGGATCATCTACATCCTGAACGCACCACAACAAGCAAAGGCAACTATGTCCACTCAGGAATTGATCAAGTTAAATATTTTAATAATCATGTCGTCTGACATACCGAAGTTTTATAAAAGTACCAGATCTTCATCCGTCTAATAATTGTCTATGTTGATCACCTCACCTGGAACTTGACCATACCATTCCTTCTAGCAACAGTTATATCGCTACTCATTGCCAAGAAGCGCTGAGTCCTAAATGTATATCTTGCCTCTTTTAGCATTAGTATCATAGTTCTACTGCTTAAATTTGTTTTGTTGGTTACAGTCCTATATGAAGAACATACCTTAAAAGTCTGTGAAAAAAAACTAATTATGCTGCATGGATGGCAAGGCAGATTTTGGCCATATTGACGTTATATAGTAAAATACACTTATACACAGACTTTCCTTATTAGTTACCCGGACCCGGAGCCATCCTATAGATAATGTTCATTATGAGTTTATGGTACAACACTCAACCCATAATCAACACATAATCAAGATGGTGCTTAAACTATAAATATTCATCTTGGAATATACGGAGATACAAAAGAAGATCCTAAGTATGGTCTCAGCTTATTATAGCTTATTTAAGCGACATATGTTGCATTTATTACCAATATGTAGTGATCCGAAGACCAGCTCCTATTTCAATGCTAAAGTTTTAATACCGTTTTAAATGGTTTTATTTGTTGACACAACAAGGTTGTTCGTTTTATTTACCATTCCTTTTGTTGTAATGTTAGTCAATGCTATGTTACTGAAAAACATTTAAAATGACAACTACGTTCAACACGATATGTTATTGTTTGTGAAACAAAAAAAAAAATTTTAGAATTCATGCAGAAGCAATGTTTGCGAAAAAGATTAGAAAATCTGTTCACACAAAAAACAACACACACACCCAAATACCGACTTTCAACACATGTAAGCAAAAAACTGATTTATATTGTTGAAAGTGAGGAGCAACAATAAAAAGTTTCATTTGAAAACTTGTTATGTAGGAAATTAGTAAAATAGATTTAAAGCATGTGGCAACATGAAGCCATCTACATTCTTAATTCACATCTACATATGTATATGCGAGCGCACATTTATTTTTACAAATTTAGGTAAATCATGTAAACAAAAAGTGCCTGTAACAACCCATCATAGTTGAGAACAATCAAAAAACACTTTTACATTTTCTCATTCATTCATTTATGTTGCATAGAACAGCCACAGTATTTACACTACATTTCTCTACTGTTGCGCTAATTCTGTATGGTTGCTTTACTTCCGTTTGTTTTGTAAAATTTTCAGTTAAAGCTGCTTTTTGTTATGAATGAATGCTTTTTTGTTATTTCGAAGTAACAAAAAAAAAAAACTAACAAATGTTACAAAAAACTAACGAGTAAAGGCTTAAATGGACATTATGGATGTACAAATAATAATGGATAAGAAATACTTAGAGATGAAACGGTTGTCAACGAACTACCTGTTTGCTATAATACGAAATGAAAATTTTGAAACACCTTAAGACGGTATAAATATATATTAACAAAATATCTTATTTTAAACAGAATATCTATATATAATAAAATAGTAACTCATTTCCGCCTGTCTGTCTGATTTTCGTTTGTGTTCGCATCACGTAAAAACTACTGCATGGATTTTTCAAAATTTTGTGAGGAGGTACCTTATCATCCTTATTCCAATATAGGATACTCTTTTCTATCTCATTTCCAAATGAAAGTGGAGAAAAGCCAGAACGCAATCTCCGGTTTAAAAGTACTGAAATTTTCGGTTTAAAACAGGGGTATTATAAAAATGGTTGCGAATCCTTTATTTTTGAAAGTAGGATATTTTAAACAACAGATGGCACTAATTGAATAAAATTAGTATTTTATTCGTATTTTTACTTTATGAAATTACATTGTTATTAAAATATTTTAAACACCTCTTACAGAGGTTTACAATCATTTTTAAAATTTTATATAAATATTAGAATACATTTTAGAATTTTATCCAAGGCTGGGTACCTTCATATATTGTGAGGTACCTCAGTATCTAGAAAATATAGGATACTTTTTTTTTCGAAAAAATACCTTATTTCCAAGAGATAATAGAGAGAAAAAGCAGTAAAAATACGCTGACTTTTTTTACCGCTTTAAAGGTACTGTATACTTTAAGGGATCTTTTATGTTTGAAAGCGGGATAAATAATTATTTACTTACTGCCAAATATCCAAGTGAATAAAATTTGTATTTGCTTTGCATTTTTACTTTGTGGAATTACAGTTTAATGAAATATATTAAATACCTTTTTGCAGAGCTTTACAATAATTTTTAGAATTTTAGAAATTTGTCTAGGCATAGATACCTTTATAAAAAGTAAATACATAAACCATAACTGCAGCACTATAAAAGAAAGAGTCTTACAATTGGTGTAAAATTCTTTAAAAACCAAATCGAGCAAAACATTGTCAGGACACCCACGACGTAGTAGGCACAGCTAATATATATTAATAAATGTCTTGAAACATGCTGAACACGTTGACGCGCACTTGAAAATCAGTGGATACTTCCAAAAACACACTTTTTGTTTTTTGCCCATTACTCTTTCTGGATCTTTCTGGTCCACAGAAATTCTCAGCAGATTCCCCGCTGCTTCATTCCCAGTTGTGCCTATCTGTTAAGTTTTAAAACACATTACAGCACAAATTTGGAGTACACGTTCACTTGCTCCTGCTCTACAGCCAATAAGAAAACCATCAGTAAAAATGTCTTCCTCCATACACTCATTGTGTATAACCCCTTCCGCAATGATTATCCGATGAAGTCCTTCGACTATTTTTCTTATACTCTTGCAATCCATCGGCATTTGAGCTTTCCAGACCTCCTCACTAACAAGGTCCAGAATGCTTTTATGTCCGATGTTCTCCCCAAAGCTAAGCCAAATAGCATCGCTCTTCATACGCAAAGCTAACATAGCAGTCGTTGACCCAATAAATAATTCCAACGGCAGCGATCTCAATAGTGCCTTAGTTGCTTGTATTGGAGCAGTGCGCATTACACCACATATAATATAAGCAACCCTAGCATTTATGGTTAGCCCCGGTTGATCTGAGAGCCTGTCTCAAGCGTCCTTGCATGGTATAACGAACATTTTATCAGATGGGTACCAGACTTCCAAAAAAGGCTTTCAAAGGTGATGTTCTACACAATAGGTTGGAAAACTCCTCCCTGCGGGCAACCCATGATTACGCTACCACAATCCCGGATTCTGGAACTCCCTTTCTTGAGATTTTTAGCTCTAGACCTAAGCGTTGATCCATTTCATAACATGCTCTATAAGCATGTTGGTATCTACTCAAGGGCTTACCGGGCAGCGTGCCGTTTTCCAGGAAGTCGGCCAACATATTCTCCGTTATCTTTAATAGAAAACATGTCGCCTTACCTTAAGAACTTGGCTTCCGTGTAGTCGCTTTTACTGGACTTACGAAGAAAAATCAAATTATTGTCCTTCCAATCCACCGGTATATATCGTATCGCTAGACAGGATATGAATATTTTCCTTCAACAAGAGTTCCTAAAGGGATTAACCTCTAACGAGGCATATGCTATCCCAACGTACATTAGGGATTTTTTAAGGAACCAGGTTCGCAAGGGTCGCTCAACCTCCACCTCCGTGGGAGTAATTATAAGCAAAAGAAAATCTGCTCTCCTTCACATCTTAAGAGGGTGTTATCTTCTCTCTTCGCTCGACGTATTTACCTAGAATTCTAGCGGAGACATAACTTAACTAGAAGTTTTTTCCAACCGCCACTACTTGGAGGTATAAGTCTGAACTTCCGACAGTGCACAAAACCATCATTTGTGCCTGAATAGAAAATCTACTTTTCTTATATACGTCGTATATATTCTTATATATAATTATTAATGTCTACATGTCTAAGTGAAGGTAAGAATATATATTTTATGTTCATTTCGTTAAAAAACGATGTAAACAATATTGCTCTTTTGCAAACAGAAATATAACATTCAGTGTAAAAATATACACAAAAATAAAATTATTTTTTAATATTTTTTGTTGTTGTGTCTAGATTAACTTTGTTTATATTGGGTACAAAACAGTCGTAAAATTTTATAAATAGTAAAAATTCCATTTACATTTACATATATTTGTTTACTCTTACATGAATGTGAAGGACATGAGACTTTTTGTATCCATCTTTTTGTTGTGTGTATATACTTGAAATAGTATTTCTATGTATTTAGTTTAATAGCACCAGCTGTAAAATGGGTAATAATATCAAATGTATACGATGTTCAACCATGTGCTAACTAAACCTTTATTTGGAGATTTTTTTGCTTAACTTTACTAGAATATGATAAGTACACTTAATAAATTTTATGATGCTTTCGAGGAAATAAATAATAGAAAAAATTTGTATGATGATTTCTTAAAGCAATATATTCAAGTTGTTGTAGAATTTCGTTTTAATTGTGAACTTTTGTTTGCAACAAATTAATCTTTTAATTAAGAAAAAATAAAAATTTCAACATCCATAAATAATATCTAAAGGTTTAGAAAATTAATAACAATAACACAAATATGTATATGTTAAAAAATGCTAAACCCAAATCTCATTCGCATTTCAAATTAAGTAAAAGAACATGGAGTGGGTATTGTATATTAAATCATACTTAATTCAAGTATTAACTAATACGCATACGTCATCCTAGTTTCGAAAATTTTCGGATTGCAATTCAGCAACATTTGGAGGCTGCGGGTTAAAAACCACTCCCACATATATTTTTTTTCATGTTATTTGTTTTCATTTTTTTCGGCTTTAATGATTCTCTTTTGCTTTTTTCGTCAAATAAATATTAGACCGCGACAGGTAAACCACAAAGAGTGCATACAGATCTCAGCGGATCAATAACCGCCAGCCGGGGCGATTTTTGTTTGTCTAAAGGTTGACAGGTTTTTCTGCTTTGATTTGTATTAAAGACCTTTATAGAAAGCAATACATATGGAGATAACCAATGGACCCACAGGGTGCTCATTGGTAAATAGAAGCAGTTAAAAGACATAATCAATTGGCTTTAGGCTGACCATTCTAACTCGATATATATTGCAGGAAGGTCCTAAATTTAAAAAAAAAATTATAAAAAAAAAATTAAAAAACATTGACAAAGAAATTTTTTTAAATTTCCAAAAAGATATTTTTACAGAAAATATTTTCGAATAAAATTTTACAAAAAAATATTTAGAGAATTTTAATTATTATTAGTCGAACTGTTTATGTATTAATAATAATTAAAATTTTCAAATTAAAACTCGCAAAGCACCGCGCAATCTTGTTTACTCAACAAAGTTTGGTTTGATACTAGATTAGTGTTAACTAAAAACGAATGTTGGGAGTAAAACAAATAACTTAACAAAAAGTAACTTTCATTGCGAACCGAAGGTTTGCTGAAGGAACAACAACATACATATAAGGTGGTAAATATTAAAGTAAAAATATTCAACAAGAGGGAAGCTTAAGGTAGTGGTAGATTTTGTTCTCACCAACTGGCGATTGATAATTGAATACAAGTTTTCTCGTATTCCTTTATATGGAATTTATATACATTACCCTAAGTAGATTAGATACAAGGTACTGATGACGGACGTGGCTGTCTAGAAAATGTGCATTCCGCTCGTGCTGGTGTCTAAAAATTAAATTTTCCCAATTTTTCTTTAATATTATCATCTAATTTGTAATTTAATTAATTCTTTCTTAGAAAAATATTTTTTCAAAAATCTTCGAAACTAATTTTCCAATAATTAAAAAAAAAATTTTAATATTTCTATGAAAATGAAAATCACGAGTAACATAACATATTTTTAATAGTAAGAATATATGTATGTATATAGAGTAATATTTTTTTTTAATTACATTTGATTTTTAAATAGATGAGATATCTGTTTTAAAACCAAGATGCATTAAACACGTAGAAATCATCAGGATATCGACTACAAACTGTCAAAAATAAAATACATATGTTTATAGGTAAACGAATATTTTAAATCCAGCAAAGCTACATGGCTACACGACCACCGTTGTGGCTGTAGTAAGGCTAATTAGGCTAATTTCTGTTTTTGTATGCGACAATTTTTATTTTATTCAACAAAAGAAAATGTCACGATTCGGCACCGAAAACACAGCTTATATTGTTTTTTTTTCTATAATACTTACAATTGCTTTCCAAATGATAAAGTTCATTATTTTTATTTGTCTGGCTTAGGACAATGTCAGTTTCTTTAAAGGAATACCAAGTTAATTTAAAATAATTAAATAATTTAAAAATAAAACTGGATATGATTTAAGGTACATTGCCGCCACGATTGACACAACTACATTTTCAAGTATATTTTAACTTAGTTTAACAGTTAAACCGCTCAAACTAATATAAAAGAAAAAAATAATTCATGTCACATCTTTCTGACACTCCTTGTACAAAATCACAACACTGCTTAGCTTAAAAGTAATTTTATATCATTCTGCTGAATATGATCCTACAGGACCTTTTTATTAATATATTCATTAAAAAAATCAGCTGTAAAATGGGCAATAAAATTTAATTTTTTTAATGCTTAGCAAAGTTTTAAATAAACCCTAATTTGGATATTTATTTGGTCCTTTTCATGATAAATAAAAAGTATTTTACACATTGATACAACATTTCACATTAAAATGCTAAACAATTTTGATTTTAAGGAATCATAACATTATTTGGAAACAATGCTGTAACTAAGCAAATGGCGCACCGCTGTTTTTGTACTAAACACATATTGGATTCTATATACTAAAACTACAAATTTAAGAGGGAGTCATCTGCAAACATTAATTACATAATAATAATAAATTTGAAAATAACGTATTGTAGGTAGGCACCCTTTAATTGTATACTTTTCGTTATAGCGGAGAGAGAAAATAATTTATCTGCGCAAATTTCAGGCGGAACCGAGGGATATAATTTCTTCTTTTAAATCGACACTGTAATTACCGGCCTTCGTAATTGCGACGTTTTCCTAGCAAATGCAAGTCCAGTCTCGTCCCCATTTACCATTACATAAAGCACCCGTTACATCTTGCTCTATCTTTCCGTCGGTATCATACATATGCGAGGATCACATTGCTTTTAAGGAGGCACACTTTAAAAGTTGTATTAGCTTTTGTTTTTCCAATATTCACCTCCCCATAAGTACGTTGAAAAAGTTCCACGATAAGCCGCCACCCTGTCGAAGACCTCTTGTACTGGTGAATGGTTCAAAGAGGTCGCTCACTTAGCGAGCGGAATCTATGTAAATTTCAAACATTTTACAAAGTATGGCATAAAGGCAAGTCAAGGTGAAGCTAAACTCGTCGATAAAAATTCAGTAAACTTTTAAAAAGTAATTTAATTAATTAAAATCTCATACTAAAAAAAGTTTTTTAAGCCCACCTTAATCAATTAAAACCGGCTCATTTTACATTTGTTGCCTACTGGCAACAGAGTCATATAATAGATTTTTTCTGGCGACAAAAAAAATTTTTATGTATTCATGAAGGTTTCCAAATAGCGTTATGAAATCTATAATACCACGTATATAATTTAGTAAAATGATTGAATAAGTAGAGAATGATGGTGAATGAATAAGGAGATTTACACTGTGTAAGGACTAATGCTCCCTATTCCCATAAATAACAAAATGACCTTCACCTGATTAAGAATCAAAATTTAACATAAATAAAGTTAAAGGCACTCCAACTAAACTGACTTATTGGCAGAAACTCTACGCTTAGCTTAGATTGCAACCCTTTAATCCTTTACTGTACAATATCACCCTCCAACCAATATAGTGCTATTAAATTCAGTTTCAGATAGGTGTTAGTAGCTTCAACCTAAAAAAAAATATTAAGTCATCAAAATAACATTCTACAAATGAATACAGTATTTCCCTAGTATAAAACAAAAAACTGGAAAAAAGATTTTTATTAAAAAAGGTTATATTTCACTAAGAAGGAGGCTTCTCTTGGCCGAACATCAGAGGGACGACCGGAAATTTATGATAGCAACCTTGAAATATATAATTTTTTGTTTAACAGTGCATAGTAGGGCAGAATCAAAAAATTTTGAAATAAAATAGTAATTTTTAAACGGCAGATGAGTATCTGAACTTAAGTTTTAAAGGTGGATACCATACACCCTCCAGGGGTGGCGCTATGTGGTCTCAAAGTTGGGAACCTCGCACCTGGAAATTCTTTTACAGCTTGCTATTTCTTCAGTTTTATTCTCATTTTTTAAAATTATACATGGCCTTAAAGGTCTACCTACAAAATGGTATCTAAATTTGCAAATAATAATTTAAAATGATTGAGTTATAAGCATTTTAAGAAATATAATTTGTGATTTTTCGTTACCCTGGTCCAGTTTTTTCAAAATTTTTGTACAATTTTTACCAAATTTTTTTAAATTTTTTACCGTAGTTAGTGAGCCAAATTCTAAATATTTTTGATAAATTTGAAGATTGTATCTTTACTGAGTTAAAAACTAGACGATTTTCAATTGTGTGTACTTTAGCCCAACAAAGGACGTTAACGTATTTTTTTCATAGAACATTTTTTGTTTAAGAAATATATAAAAATTTACATTTTTGTGTAAGCTTACAATATGTGTGTACGCTTAAACAAATTTCATATAATATTGATCATCCTTGTAGAAGATGGAGGTCCCACAATATGACCTATTTTACATCGAAATTTTGACTTTAGCCTATATATTCTAAAATGCCAAAGCAGGGATCGAAAAAAGAAGTAATAAAGCTATATATGCCCTAAATTGTTTCTGAAAACATTTTGTTGGTCCTTATTTTGGAATTTCCTTTTTCTTATTATTGCAGATTTTCTGCCATTTCATTTTACTTGATCAACAACACATACACAGAAAATTTTATTTGATTTTCTAAATTAATAAAAATTTTATTACATATATTATAATTTTTCCTTCCCTCAAATTTGCCCGTTTTTACCATAATTTACCAAAATTTTCAGATATCAGCATTCAGTTATAAATTACTAAGTTATTTCCAATATATTTTGATTCTGCCCCACTGTGCACGGGCTGAAATTAACAAGTATTTATTTATTATTTATTAATTTGTTTTTCCTTTAGACCTATGGTATGAGTATCTATTTTTAGTTGAAATACATTAAAGATAGAATAAATAATATATGGAAAAAATTAATCACGCACATAGGGGTATTTTGCCAATCTAGCCGGACATTACTTTTTTTTAGCTTGTATTGGCTGTGAAAATTTTCTGACTGCCCCTTGGCATATGAAACTTGGCAAAAAAATCTCTTATGGTCATTAAACTGTAGGCTAGAAAAAAGTTTACCTTAGAAGAACTAATCCTACCTCTGAAAAATTAAATTTTTTTTTAAGTTTTCCCATACTTTTGTTTAGCAAATGCAACTTTTATAGTCAGCGGTGATATAAAATATTATTTGTAACAATAATGTAATTATTAAAAAAAAATGGTTTACATACGCCATGATACCATAAAAATAAAATTATCAAGTTTCTATGGACAGGGTATCCGGTATCCGGCCAATCACACCCCTGAAACGTCCATGTGATTTTTTTTTTCTAATTTTCAAAAAATTATTTTTTTTTAATCTTTAATGGTGAAGAAAAGAATATTTATAAAAATCATTGTTGTAATTTCTTATTTTATAGTATTTAATTTATCTGGGAATAATTAATTTATACATAACAAGCTCTGCCCGCCACTTCGTCAGCGTCCTTATTTTGCTTTGAAAGTAATCCTGTTTAAGACCATTAATTTCATAGTGCTTCAGATATGGTTTATATAATTACTTTATATGAAGGTACCCATCCCAGGGTAATTACTCAGAAACATAGGATTTATATAAAAATATAAAATTTGTATAAAATTGCAAAATTATTGTATAGTACTGTAAATAGTGTTATAAATTACCCGCTAATAAAAATAAAAGTTGCTGTCAAGTTTACAGTACCATTGCAGCGGTAAAATTGCGTACTGTCGCTACTTGTTCTCCCTCTTTCTTGGTAGTGAAATATTTGTACGCAAAGAAATATAATATATTTGAACCACGATACTAAGGTACCTCTCCATAAAAATTTATTATAATTAATTTTGTAGTTTGTAGATACGAACATAAACACACAGACAGGCTGAAAGTCACAGTTTTTTTCTATGTATATATAATAAATAATTTACATTAGTAAATAATTTACAATAGTAACAATAAAATAATAAAAATTCAATAATTTAAAATAACATAGAAACCAAAAACATTTTATGACCGTCAAAAAGGTTTCCTACTCGTGTCTACCTATGCAAGATGAGCAAAAACAGAAAAACGGGGAAATTTGAAAAAATCGCAAAAAAATGACGCAAAAACGTTTCAACAGTATAAAAGTAGAGATCGTAAATTTTACAGTGATATATAGCACATTTAGGATTGCGATGGCTATAACTCTCAAAAACGTTTTCACTTTTTTTACAAAAAAATTTATCATAAAAACTTAAAATAACTTTCTTAAAATGAATACAAGTAGCTGTTAATATAGCCTTGTGCAGAAAAAAAACAATACAAAATCTTTATTCGTTTAGCCACAAAAAATATATCGCAAACATCTCAAAATCGTATTAAGTCCAAAAAAGCATATACTGTTTACTCAACTTTCCTGATTTTAACAGTGTCCCAAAACGACAAATCTCGAGCAAAGGCATTGAAAATTCATTATGATGCAGAATTTAGTTTTCTGTCGAGCTGCATACTTAAATTTTTACATTTCTCAAAATAAATGTTTGTCCTAATGACCACTAGATTGGCAAAATAGCCCTCTGGGCCACGTAACAATGCATCCAGAAATAAGAACTGTCTGTTGCGGATTGATGCATATTAATGATGTGCATCGATGATAACATAATGATAATACACTGTGTAATTTTTTAAGTCATGGCAAAATAACCATTTACGGACACCACTACGTCATGAAAGACTAAAAAAAGACCCCTGTCTCCCAGTTTTGCCCAAAGTCCTCCAGGTTTTTTTTATGGGCCCTCAAAGATGTGGGGCATCGATGTCATTTTTGCAAAAAATGATCATTTACTCAAGCTCATATTTTGCAAACCGTTTGGAATTTTGATATACTCTCTGAGGCAAAGTTGTAACCCTTGTCATAAAGAACAAAAAATGTTAACATATAAAATCAAAAAAAACTTCATCTTCAAGGCCAAAATCGCAAAAAACTTTAAAAAATTCATTTTTTTACCTTTTTCCCCTGCTCAGGTCCATAGGTAGCAAACCGTTCAAAATTCAAGTAAACAATCAACTACAAAAATGAACCTGAGATCTCAATAAACAACTTTTTAGAACATATGAACTTCCTAGGAATGATTCTTAACACCGTTTAGGTAGCGCTTAGGTAGCCGAAATAAATTTAAAAATTTTCGGGAAATTTTTCACGTTTGCGGCTACCTAAGCGCTACCTAAACGGTATTAAGAATTATTCTTAGGAAGTTCATATGTTGTAGAAAGTTGTTTATTGAGATCTTAGGTTCCTTTTTATTGTTGATTATTTCCTTGAATTTTAAAGGGTTTGCTACCTATGGACCTGAACAGGGTAAAAAAAGTAAAAAAATTCAATTTTTTAAAGTTGTTTGCGATTCTGACCTTAAAGATGAAGTTTTTTGATTTTATATGTTAACAATTTTTGTTCTTTATGACAAGAGCTACAACTTTGCCTCAGAGAGTATATAAATATTTCAAACGGTTTGCAAAATATGAGCTTGAGTAAATGATCATTTTTTGCAAAAATGACATCGAGGCCCCAGATCTTTGAGGGCCCATAAAAAAAACCTTGAGGACTTTGGGCAAAACTGGGAGACAGGGGTCTCTTTTTTTTGGTCTTTTATCACGTAGTGGTGTCCGTATATAGTTATTTTTTCCGTTTTGCACTGTGTAATAAATATAAAAATAAGGAATATGCCACCAATACATAGTCGAACTCTTTTATTTTCTTCATAAAAATTTGAGGATATGATTATCACTTGATCAACAAGATTGTGCAATCTTATCGTAATCTCTATAGGGATTTTTAAGTCGCATTTCAACACATTTCAAGGCAACACAATACAGGTAATGACACAAATTTTGCCGAATGTCTGTGCAAATCCATTAATAAGTGGATTGTTCTCTAACATTCGTTGGGTCATTATGTGTCCTAATGGCGACTCTTCAAACTAATAACGGGAGCATATTAATTATTTGTGTTTTTTTTTTCTTAATTTTAGCTTCGCAACCATGCAAATTAACAAAAGCGAAGATATTTTTGTATAAAATTTAGGAAAACTATGTGTTTTACTTTCACGCACACAAACACTTAAATAAATTTATTTGCTTTAAAAATACATTTATTTTGGAAATCTAACAATTTTCCTGTTTAAACACTTTTTTTATTTTATTTGTTATTTTTGTTTGCATTTTATAGTATTTTATATACGATGTCTACGTTTGCTTATGGCTGTTTAATCTTCAAACCATTTGGTTATTCATATACATACACAGTCATGTAAAAAAGAGAGCTAGACTTGCAGTATTGTATTGTTTTGTTTGTTGTTCCTTTTATTATCTATTTATCTATTTATCTATTGTCTGTTGTATATTTTAGTGCTAAAAGTGTGTGATTTTTTTGTACGTAGATATGAATATTTGTGCCAAATTAAGTTATATGGAAATAGAATAATAGGGTCTTAAGCGTTCTTCGCTCCTATAAATATATGCAACTTTTTTTTATAAATGAATTACCCATTAATGATATAAAATTTTACATTTTTAAGTCCAGTATAAAGGGGGAGATAAGAACTAAAATTGCTATGGCTTTACTGCAGTTAAGAAATCTTAATTAAACACAACACCTACAAATATGGCACTGTCTCACCACAAACAATTGACGTAAATATGTTTCAAGATTTTCATTCTGTTTACATATTTTTAATGGCGTTAGCAAGTTTATATATTTTCTAAAGGAATCAAGTTGAATTTAGGACTTAGGTGACACTCAAACTATTTAAATATTGTTAATATCAGTGGCACAACTGTTTGATTCAAATTAAATATTATGTTTATTTTTTTTTTTTTTGTATTTTTTCGAAAAAAAAACTGCAACAAAATAAAAGGTTTCAAAAGAGAAGAAAAAAAATCTCATAAAACATTGGACCCTTTTTGCCATGATATTTATAGAATTATATAAAGAAGCAAAAATCTAAAAAATTGATAGTCTAAAGATGTACCGAACACTATTTTTAGGGGTAGATTATGAAAAAAAAATAAAAATCAATTTTTTCAATTTATTTCATTTATTATATAATTAAACTTGTTTTTGCAGCGGAACTATTACAATACGTTCTATGTGAGTTTGCAAGAGTATATTAAAAATAGTTCTAAATATAAGGCTATATGCGTCAAATTACGTCACCCATGGCCACACCCTTTAATACAGCCAAGTTTACAAATTTATTTCAATATATCTGAACAAACAATAATCGCTCTTATCTTAAATCTAAAATAAAAATAAATATAGTTGTAAAGTCTAGACAGTGCAAGACAAAAAAATTATATTTTTTGCGGTTACTGTTATCATTTGCTAGCCATCCCTCTGCTTTATGGACGAAAGAAGCAATATTAGTCGAATGTAACCAGATTCGTTTATTATGTTACGCTCCAAAGGATTTGGCTGAGTTTCAAGCTTTTTAAGATACGCTACTGCATGTTTCACTACATCTGCTTTGACTGATGGCATATTTAGGTCGTTGTGGATGTTTGAGCTTTTTATATACCAGGCAGCAGCTGTAGTAGTGCTTAGTATCTTATTTTGGCGCCTTTTAATTTTTTCGACATTACCAGATGAGGCAGTACCTCATAAGTGAATTCTATAACACCAAATTGGTTTGCGGATAGACTTAAACAGTAGAAGTTTGCAATCCAAGCTGAGAGTTGAATTTCTGCCAATGAGCCAGTTTAGTTGTACTGCTGTTAATTTCATTTGTGTTAATTTAGATTCAATGTGACTTTTCCAAGTAAGGCGGCGCGCTGGTCAAAATGTATTGCGAGGTATTTGACGTCCGAAGGTTGGTGTATCTTTTGATTATTTATGCGAATAGGGGGGCATGAACCCCTAAGCAATGTAAAAGTTATATGAGTACATTTATGTTCATTCACCTTTATTCTCCGTTTCCTCAAACATTTTTCCAAATTGATTATGTGATCTTGTAAATGTTGTGATGCTACTTGGGAACTTTCATGAATACTTAAAAAAGCTATGTAATCAGCAAAAGTTGATGTATGCATTCGGGTTTAGCATGTCTGATGAGTAAATAACCTATATTGGAAGCAAATTGATGGTGAACTCACTGACAATGTGCCAATCTCAAAAGGAGTAAAATAGTGTATACTATAACCTCTTTTATTTAATTTATACTCGGAGAAAATATTTCGAGAATTAGTTAGTGAAAAGAACATCGGTATTAGAATAAACAATACAAATAACATACAATACGCCGATGATGCTACATTACTAGCAATCAGCTTGTCGCGATTACAGAAATTAGTAGATTCACTTAAAAAACTAGCGAAATGTATGGATTAAATATGAGCACTAAGAAGACGAAATCACAATTATGTATTTCGCAAAAAAAGGTCCAAACTGATACATCAATACGGATAAATAATTCAAAATAAAAAAAGTTTGAACATGTAAATACTTGCGAGTTCAGATTAACGATCAATGGGATATGTCTAGAGAAATTAAATGTAGGATTGAAATGGATAGAGGCGCTATTTGTACATATAGTAAAACACCAACTAGTCACGACATAAGCTTAACAACAAAAATACGTTTCATAAAATCTGGTTATTATATCCAGCAGAAATATGTACGAGGAGGCGTCAGATAAAAAAGATTAAATTCGTTTGAAATATGGATTTTCGGCGAATATTAAAGATCCAGTAGAACGACCGCGTTTTATAACGTGTTGAGACATATGAATGTCGGACGTGAAATACTAAGAAATATAAAAACACAGAAAATATCTTACTTCGGTTACATAATGCGAAAGCTAAAATTGAAGGAAAGTGCCCGAGAGGAAAGCAACATGGTTAAAAAAGTAACATTGTGGAAAAACTTTCAAGAATGGAGAGGTCACCAAGAAGAAAGGAGTCTTCTAAAGGCAGCCAAAAACAGACAAATCTCTATAACTGAATATAAAAAATATTGTTACTTTATAATAATTGTATGATCGCTAATATCCAAATACGGATTGGCAAATAAAGAAGAAGAAACGTAGCTCCGTCTTCAGTTATTTCAAAATAAATTGCCAAACCCAACTAACCTCAAAACAGTAATGAACTGTCAAATCAGCTATCGCGGAAACTAGTGCTACCAATTTAAAATGCTCAGCCTCTAAAAAAAACAAGCGATATACAGTCTTTCAAGGAAATGTTTTTACACAGTGAAAAAAGTTTTTATTTTTACTTTTATAATAGAAAATGTTGTTTCCTTTATAATAATAAATTTTATCTAGATATACATACAAACATATGTTAACTCACAAACAACATCAAAAAAGAGAACCCATAAAATATAAGGACAAAAACAAAAATTAAAAAAAGAAAAACTTTCGGAATTTTGTTGTCAATAAAATGGTAATACATACTGAGATAATATGAAAAATGCAATGGGTATGGAATTGTAAGACAATCAGTAATTTGTATGGCAACCATTGGCATCAATCACGGCTGGCATATATCCTTTAATAAAATAAACTAACATTTGCACACATTCCGTTAGATTTTTATTCCATTCCTCCAAAATTACAGCTTTTAACTAATCTTGTGGTTTGGAATGCCTCTTAGCAATTTCTTTTCAGAAAAGCTGACAAATTTTCAACTGGATAAATAAGTCAAGACTCTGAGCAGGATTATACAGTACTTTGTATAGATTTAGAAAATCACGTCCTTACCTGATGAGTCTTATGTTTGGTCATTATCTTGATAAAACTTGAAATTCAGCTTTCTAATAGTATAAATTCTATAGATATTGAGCCTGAAAATTAGATGACCATTCAATATATTCACGTACCGATTCGCAACCACTGTATTCACAATAAACCAAATTTCTCCAATTCCCTTACTTGATATGGACATACAAACCATTATAGAAAATTTTCCAAAAATTCCCACCAAACCAAGTGTTTCGAATTTTTCTGAAGTCAGAATTGTCGTAAAGAACTCGTTAAGACATTTCGGTTGTTTTTCTGTACATATAAAAAAAATATATGAAACTTGGATTTATATGTAAGAAAATAAAAATCAAAATTGTATTACATTGCATACATACACATCGTTTCATATAAAAATCGTTAAGATTTTGGTAATATTTCGGTTCAGAAATCGGAAAGTTTTGTCGAGCATTCTTTACGAAATCGGAATATTTGGTTTGGTGGGTTATTACTGAAATTTTGTTAATGCTTTTAGGGTTTTTTCCCAAACTCTATTGGGCCTACCGTTATAGAAATAATCTATTCATAAAATAAAACAGCATCTTAGTAGTCGACAGGTTTGGAAATATGCGAGAAACAATCACCTTTCTTTGTGTTGCATTGTAAGCAATGGTTTCTTTCGAGCTACTTTTCATGAATGTCTGTTCTACTGAGAGACTTTTCTTACCATTTCGTGGCAGACTGTCGCGCTACATTTTTCTTTTAGTTTACTTGAAAGTGGTTAACAAAAGGATTTTCGTCTACCTGCTTTCAGGCAAGTTGAAAGGTATAATGTGAGCTTATTTTGATTTTTATTACGACTTAAAATATTGTAAACAGTTAGTCTTGTTATTGAATACATTTTAGACAATTCTATCACTGGTTTTTCAATCGCGAGATTATAATAAACCAATTCTCCTCATTTTTAATACGTTTTTTTAGGAAATTTAAACAGAATTTTCAAAAAAAAACATACCATTGGTCACTCGACTCTAGGTAAAAAATATCGTTGACCAATAAAAATTAACCGTAATATAAAAATAATAACAAGAGCCAAAATTGTAAAAACATTTTGTCTTTCTTAATTTTCTAATTACAATTATATATTTTTTTCTATTTTTTTGTTGTTGTTTGTTAGGTTATATAGATAAAATAGAATTAATAAAAAACAGTAATTAAAACATTAAAAAGACACTATAACTTTATGATAAAAGCCACAAACAAAACATTTTTCATTGTGTCAAAACATATTTTTCACAGACTGTATGCACATCTATACATATAATAAGATAGCAAATTTTTCACTGTCTGTATGTGGTCGCATCACGTAAAAACTACTAAATAAATTTTATTAAAATTTTGTGAGGAGGCACCTTAGTATCCTTGTTCAAATATAGGATACTTTTTATAAAAAATATCTTAAAACAAATATTTTAGAAATTGCAGAAAAGAAGTCTTTATTGCCTTTAATCAATTTTAAAGATATGCATACTTTAAGGCACCATTTATCGTCCGTCTGTCCGTGTTAGTATGGTAATGTCATTTGCCAAGGCACCAGAAGAGATACAAAAAATTTAAGCACACCAATCTGTCAGGCATAGTTTCGAAAATTTTGGTATTGCAATTCAGCAACATCGGATTATTCCTTTGGAGGCTACGGGCCAAAAACCATGCCCACCTATATTTTTTTACGTTTTTTTTTTAAATTTTTTTCGGCTTTAATGATTCTGTTTTGCCTTTTTTTTGTCAAATAAATATTAGACTGCGACAGGTAGATCGCTAGGAGTGCATACAGATCTCGGGGGATCAATAACCCCTCTGCCAGGGGCGATTTTTGTTTGTTCTTAGATTGGTAGGGTTTTTCTGCTTTGATTTGTATTAGAGACCTTAATAGAAAGCAATACGCATAGAGGTAGCCAATGGACCCACAGGGTACCCACTGACAAATAGGAGCAGTTAAAAGGACCCCCCATGTGTCAATATGATGAATTTTTTTTTTTTTTTTTTTGTAAGGATTTCTTTTTGCTTTAGTCTGACCATTCTAACTCAATAGATTGGAGAAAGGTTCAAAATTTAACAAAAAAAAAATTCAATCAAATTTTTTTTCAAAAATATTTACAAAAAAATTTACAAAGCATTTTCAAAAAGATATTTTACAGAAAAATATTCGAAAAAAAATTTTTTTAAAAATTTTCCAAAAAATTTTCGAATAAAATTTTACAAAAAATTTTTAAAAAAATATTTTTACAAAAAATTTTTACACACAATTTTCGAAAAATTAAAATAAAAATTTCAATATTTCTTTGAAAATGAAAATCATGACTGTAACATAATATATAAGAATATACATATGTATGTATGTGTGTATATAGAGTAACATATTTTTTTAAATGCGTTTGATTTTTAAATAGATGATATCTCCGTTTTAAAACCTAGGTGCATTAAACACATAGACATCATCAGGATACCGACTACAAACTGTCTAAAATAAAACGATTATTTTGAAGTCAGCAAAGCTACATGGCTACACGGCCACCGTTGTGGCTGTCGTCAACTTAGACTAATTTCTATTTTATTCAACAGAAGAAAATGTCACAAAATTGTAAATTACAAATTCTTATTCAAACAAAAAGTATTGGAGGAAATATTTATAATTATTTTAAAAAGTTATTTTATTTTATAAAAGCAAAATAAGTATTTCTACAACATTGTAAGAGTTTACGATGTAGCTGTCGCCTTCACTATCATTAAGTAGCTGACAACACGGCGACAATTGTAGCAAATGGAATTTGTCTTCTATTTCTTTAACTCATGAATAATGATTTTTTCTCATACGACTTTATTTAAGTAAAGAGTCAACAATATGGATAATGCTGTACATGTCTGTATAAATAAAATCACCGTGGTGAAGGGTATAGAAGATTCGGCACTGCCGAATATAGCACTTTTACTTGTTAAAGATGATACTAATTTTAAGAATTTTATATACATTTTAGAGTTTTATCCCGTGATGGGTACCTTTATATAAAGAAAATACGTTTACATGAATCACTAAGCGTAAGAGTATTAAAATTTGGTGTGGATTACTTTCAAGGCAACATCGAACAAAATATTGTCATTTCGCACACAATGTGAGTGGGCACAGCTGGTATTAATATATAATTCTATACTAATGACAAAATTTGGAAGTAAATTTAAAAAACCAAATTTAATAATAAAAATTGTAATGAAAATATTCATTGTTTTTTCTTCTATGTAAATTAAAATATTATTTAACAAACAAAATCTATTTAGTACAATTTGAGTCCAAATTTCATTTACCATCCGAGATTCGAATATATTCTTTGCGTTGTATTTTTTTTTTATTTTTTGCTTTTAATTCTGGTTTTAAATGGATTTTTTTTAGAATATACAAATAACATACATATGTATATATACATACACTAATTCTTCAATATTTAATTTGTATGTATGTACTTGTGTTTACGTTTGCAACCACACAATACTCTTTCGTTTTGTTACTTTAATTTCTCGCTTGATTAAATGTGTTTTTTTGAGGGAGTTTCAACAGTGGTTTTAAATTCTTTGTGTGATGCATAATGTTTACTATGTACTTTTGTATGTATTTAGATGTACATACCTATTTACGAATTCAGTCTTAAATATTTAATTCTGAGTTTGGGTAAACGTTTTAATTAAAGAGATCTTTTTTATGCAAAAATTACTGGTATATTAAAAATGTTTTCAAGGTTTTTTTTATAACATTGAATTACGAAAATATAATTAATTTGGGAAATGGTGAGGAAAATGTTGCAAAATCGTAATTTATAATTTTTATTAATTTCTGTGAACAACAATAAAAGACTAATGTCCATTATTATAACTTGCCAATAGCTAAAGCTAGAATTTTGTCAGAGAGATAAGTAGCTTTTCGTTATTATAAGTAAGCTAAAAATAACCTATAAATATCACGTACTTTAAAGCCAAGTTATAGTATCGAGCCTTACCCTCGTTATTATAATAACAAGCTTCTTATCTCTCCGATAAAATCCTAACTTTAGCTATTGGCAAGCTATAATAATGGGCCTAAAAAATTTATTTTGACCTCATACTTTATACTCTTTGATTTTGACAAAAACCTTAAATTAGCTGCTCAACATGCAAGAGTAATCCGACAAAAAAGTTGATACAAAGAAAATTATTCTGCGGATGTTGAACGGCTTTTGACTGAAAAGAGAAGAGTTCGGAGAGAGTGGCAATGATATAAATCTTCTGAACATAAGAGCGGACTAAAAGAATGCACGATACATCTTAGTGCGCTACTGCAATGCCGAAGAATAGAAATCCGGTAAAATTAGAAGAAATTAGAAGACCGTGACCTATTACGCAATCTGATCATGATATGCATGGTGAAACATTAAACGTTTGCCTCCCTTAATGCGTTAGTCAAGAAGTGATACCGAAGAAGGCAATTTATTTATTGGTCACGGATTTAAACTCCAAGAAAGCCCATAAAACCATCAACGGGATGCTATTCGAGTTACATCGTATACTGCTAAAAATAATTATTTTTAATTCCATTTTACGTCTTGAATAACTATGTTTCCTACGGCTGGAAAAGATCACACAAAAGTAGAACCGTATAGGCCTATAAGCATTTTATTAAACACGGTAGAGCTTTTTGAGATGATTTTAATAACAGAGCTTAGTGAGAAGGAATTTATTTCGAACCACGTATTCAGAAGAAAGCATAATACAATCGAATAAAAACACAGATTATGTACGTGGCGCGCAATCTTAATATATAAATTAAACTAAACTTGCCCTAATGAAAGAACATTTTTAAGATCATCTTAGCTAATTGACGGAACCATCGATAAACATCGAAATTTTTTTCTAAGCATTTACAAAAAACCTAAAATGGCATCACGATATCTACAACACTAAATGGTTGAAGAAATCGAGAATAAAGGTGGATGTACAAAAATGTATTCATATCACGTTTACTCTGATAACCAAATGAAAAAGTCAAATATGTTGGTATACAACATGGAAAAGCTATACAGAATCAAAGTTAAAACAAATGAAGGCAAGAGCAATTCAAATAATTTGGCATATCGGCGTAAACTGTACCCTCAGCTTACATTGAAAACTTCTTCTAAACAATTCGATCGTCAAAACTATATGGTGTTATCAGGACTGCCAAAGGGTCCAAACTAAGCTTTTAGGCCTACTGTCAGACTAATGGAAGTTTGACCAAATTACACACTTCTCTAAATGATTGATATATGTATGTGTCGAATCCAGTTAAAAGGGACCTCTTGATAAAAAATGAGTTTTGGAGAAAAACGATTTTGAAGTTAACAAGTCAATTTTGAAACGCCTAAACGTTTTAATAGCTCGAAACCCGTCATAAGGGGGTTTTGGAGATCGCTAATTACGAATCTGGTATTACATTTTGAAAATTCAAAATGGCGGATTCAATATAATGGACTTTTTTTAAGTTTACAGAGTTTATTTTGACACACCTGAACACTTTTTTGGTTTGAAACTTATCATCCGGCGGCTTTTGTGCTTGAAGATTACGAATCTGCTATTACATTTTGAAAATTAATAATAGCCGATCCAATATGGCGGACTGTTTTTTCTAAAGTTAACATCGATCGCAACAACTTGTAAGTATTTATTTTAAAACAAATTTGATCAATTAAAAAAAAAACAATTATCCACCATTTAGTATTTTTAAAATTTAATACCAGATCAGAGAACCTAAAAACCGTTAAATGATGAGTTACAATAAATCCCATAAGGTTACAAAAGCATTTCACCGTTTAGAATTTTCAAAATCTAATATCAGATTCGTAATCAGCGACCCCAAGACAATTTAAGTAACAAGTTTTAAGCAAATCCCATAATGTTACAGAGAATAGTCAGTCATATTGGATTCGCCATTATGAATTTTCAAAATCTAGTAACAGATTCGTAATCTACGATCCAAAACTGGATTCGACACATATAATTTTAAAAGAGGAGAAAAAAAAATTATCAAATTTTTTCCTGCTCTACGACGGTCACCTAAGACACATATCCAGTGCATATTGAAGTAGATCGTGAGCGTACTTTTTAATTTTTAAAAAAATCTGGCAACTCACTAAAAAGTACAGAAGAAAAATATAAAATTCAAATAAAAACACAAAAAGGAAAATAGAAATATTTAAAAAATGTTTCTTTATTTTTATTTGCATCTGACCCAATATGAACAAATATTTTTGCTCAAGATTTTTTAGTGCAAACGAAGCAAAAGGAAGCAAGTTTCAAGTAAATATACATATTTTGTTTTTGTGTTGATAAAAACGATGCATTGTTGCTCACGTTTGCATCGTTTGCACAGTTTGCACTGCCCATCGTGAAAACATAAGGGATTTTCACGATGGGTATTTTTTCTTCTTATTCCCATATTTATCACACTTCTATCAATTTATGCTACTGATTTATATACATTATGTTATTCTGCTGTTGTATTAACAGTATAATTCCTAATATGGAAATCTTCTAGTTTTTAACTCAATATTTTAAATTTTTCTGAAAAATGTAGCCAAAATTTTGGAAAAACTAGATCAGGTTATCAAAAAATCAAAAATTTTAAATTTAAATTGCTTATAACTTGCTTACACAGTGCAACACGGAAAAAAATAACCATATACGGACACCACTACATGATAAAACACCAAAAAAAAAGACCCCAGTCTCCCAGTTTTGCCCAAAGTCCTCCAGGTTTTCTTTTTATGGGCCCTCAAAGATGTGGGGCCTCGATGTCATTTTTGCAAAAAAATTATCATTTACTCAAGCTCATATTTTGCAAACCGTTTGGAATTTTGATATACTCTCTGTGGCAAAGTAGCTCTTATCATAAAGAACAAAAATTGTGAACATATAAAATCAAAAAAACTTCATCTTCAAGGTCTTCTTCTTCATCTTTGCCCCTGTTCAGGTCCATAGTATCTCAATCTTTAAGTAAAAAAAAAACAAATGAAATTAAAAAATTTTCGGGAAATTTTTCACTTTTGCGGCTACCTAAGCGCTATCTAAACGGTATTAAGAATCATTCCTAGGAAGTTCATATGTTCTAGATAGTTGTTTATTGAGATCTTAGGTTCATTTTTGTAGTGGATTGTTTCCTTGAATTTTAAACGGTTTGCTACCTATGGACCTGAACAGGGGAAATAGGTAAAAAAAAATGAATTTTTGAAAGTTTTTTGTGATTTTGACCTTGAAGATGAAGTTTTTTTTTGATTTTATATGTTAACAATTTTTGTTCTTTATGACAAGAGCTACAACTTTGCCTCAGAGAGTATATCAAAATTTCAAACGGTTTGCAAAATATGAGCTTGAGTAAATGATCATTTTTTTGCAAAAATGATATCGAGGCCCCACATCTTTGAGGGCCCATAAAAAAAACTGGAGAGACTTTGGGCAAAACTGGGAGACAGGGGTCTTTTTTTGGTCTTTTATGATGTAGTGGTGTCCGTATATGGTTATTTTGCCATGACTTAAAAAATTACACAGTGTGTTATTTTTAAACATATTTTATGGAATAATAAAGCACTTTGTAGGTATTAACTAGACCTTTAAGACTATGTATAATTTTTGAAAATCTGAAGAAAACATGAAGAAATGCTAAGCTCTAAAAAATTTGCAGGTACAAAGTACCAATTCCAATGAGAATACATTAATTCACCCCTACCAAGTCACCGTCAAAAGTTAAGCTCAGATACTGCTCTGCTATACCCATGTCAAATTTTGGATCAATCGTCATAGCCCTTTAAAAATGGCTGAAATATTTATACTCTGCCCCACTGTGCGTCGTCTTCATAAACCATAGCCTTCTTTCCAACAATCTCGAAAATGACGCTGACTACTAACAACCACAATAGGTTTGTCCAAACATCTACCCCCTACCACTTATCAAGAAGCTTTGGATGTTAAGATCTATTAGTTATTTATGCCGTACGTATCACTTGAGTTCCTAAGGTATACATCAACTAAACGCTCTAGTGTTTCAAATAAAAAGTCGATGGGCTAATCGGTCTAAATTTTACGGAAAAGTTTTACTTAAAGTTTTATAAGTTTTAGTTTTCGGCAATAAAGTTTATTAAAGTCAATATTTAAGTAATAAGTTCAGACAAGACATTTTTGTTTTTAATAAAAACTTTTCTTAAAAAGCATCATCGCAATTTATGATCTTTGAAAAAAGTTTTTTACAAATTAATTGAATAAAGATATTTATGCTCAACACACGCTATACGCCGGAAGCACAAATAAACTTTCAAAATTTCCAATATTAAGTTAATAATTTATACATAATTTCCACTTCATGTAAATCTTATGCCTTTTTATTTTATCATTCCTTGCATTTTTTTTTTTTTTTTTGTTTATTTTGTTACCAAACAAATCCTTGAGTGGCAAATTAAGTGTTTCTTTAAATTAACAGCAGCTTCCGCAAAATGTACTTTTAAAATCTTTTACCGTGATTTATTGTTGCCAACGCCTGGAACATCACCAATGTCATCAACATCTTTATCTCTGTCCCATTCTCTATTTAACGGAATAAGACAGTTTTAAATTATCTTCAACCGCAGCAATTTCCAGGAATAATTAACCGCACACTTTCTTCTCAACGTTCTTGGTGCGAAAGTTTATTTTCCAAATTTAAACTTACCTGTGACTGAGAAGGAATGTTGGTATAGCTTGTTGGTGAAAGTCAAGCTGGTGGTTTGGGGAAATTTAAATGATAAGAGAACTTGAAAGTTTAGTGTCTACGATGTCGCTGTTTTCTGCAGCTCAGTCAGGCAGAAGTATAGTTGTTGGTTTTTAAAAGGAAACATATGATGACTGGTGCACAAAGGAATTTAAATATTAAAAATATACAAATAATATTTCCGCATTTGGTTTAAAACTAATTGGCAGATGTAACAAATCTCTCTTTTTTCTTGAATTGCTGATGTGGAAAAAATATATGCTGCATTCAACTTTTCAGAAAAAACCAAATAAATTTAAATTTCGTATTTTACATTACATATTTGTTGAAAGAAAATATTTATTAAATGAATAAAGAAGTTTAAGTATATTTTTGTTAAAATTTACTTATCAACATGTAACCGAAGTAGGTGAAACTCCGAGAAGTTCAGAGCACCACGTGCTAAAGAAAAATGCTTATAAAGTGCTGAGCTCTAGCGAATAAATTCAGCATTTCAAGTTTATGTATTCAAAAAAGATGGTGCACAGAAAAAAATTAAAGTTCAATTACATTTTTAATGGATTCAAATATATATTTAATTAAAGCAAAACAAAAAATGTCATAATGCAACAAGTAATTGAATCATTTACTTTATTAGATTTTAATCTGAAACCAAGTAAAATACTTAATTGATGAAAATATTCTATACAATATTAAGCGAATGCTTTACTGCTTTTTTCAATAAATCTGGCTGTATGGTAACGACGCTACGAATTACGAAAGGTTCGGCAGTTCAACACCAGAAAAACATCACGACAAGCTAGTAATTACGATTTAATGGCAAACTTATTGCTGTCTTCAGAGCCACTGCTAACGTGTAATAAGCGCTCAAAGAAATTCAGTTCCAAAAGTGATATACGAAATTACTTTCTACCAGAGGCAGATGTTGAAAAAATCGATAGCAATGAAGAAACAAGTTAAGAAGAATAAGTTGTATGAAAATATTTATATGAAATAAATGCAAATATTTTTTATTCAAATGTTTTTAAATTTTTCTTCCGCCTCTTATGGACGTTGTAGTAAAGCGATTACGATCATTTTTTGTGGAGCATTGGATATGTTTAGTTTAGTTTATCACGTATGCCGAATTTCATTAAAATATGTTGATTTTTTGCATAGTTAGCATAGGATGTTATATTTTTTCATATGGGAGGTGTGCCTATCCGTCATCCGATTTTGATGATTTTTTGCCAAAAACTATATTTTCCTAAAATAATAGCGTGTGCCAAATTTGGTGCTTCTAGCCTCAACTCCTTCTTATTTTGGCCGCCACTAGTACTGAGCCGTCCCAGTGTGCGACGATAGCTCTTCCTGCTGATTGCTGGTTTGTGGGAATAAACAAATAACTTAACATAGCCCCATAAAACGTAATCCGAAGGAATTATCTCGCACGAATGAAGGGTCCAGTGACAAGGAACACTTCGAGAAATTAAGTTGTCACCGAATTTATTTTGCAATTAATCGATTATTAATCGAGCTGCATGGCAAGTTGGGCTGTCGCACAGAAGACGTTATGGTAGATTAATGAAATTTTTGGCACATATCTCTCTTGGCCTACTATTTTCAAAAATGAATTAACATTTTTAAAAATCCTTTTAGTTTTCCGGTGCGGGGACAATTAAATACCCAAAATTCCCCATTTCAGTAATTATTATTTTTTTGAAGTTTAATCTATCATCTCACATACAAAATGTTAAAGCATGATAGTTTTTTTTTTTTTTATAAAATATAACCAATCTCTTATTATTATTTAAGGTTGCCGTATATCTTTTTGAATATAGCATTATTTTAAAGTTTTTAGTATTTTTATTATTTAAAGTTTTGAAAATACTCATAAACATTGGTATTGATTTAAAGGATAGCCTACTGTTATCATACATTTTTAAATATCAACTGATAATTTTAAAAAAATATCAAATATAGATGATTTTTAAAATCATTATATTGCAAAAGCTGGCATAGAAAACACAAAAACCTTTTAATACATATTTTAGTACATATAACAAAAAAATGTTTATACTACATTTCTGAATAAAACAAATATAATTGCATGCATTTTTATTGAAAAATTACTTAAAATTTATGAAAAAATTATCAAAATAATTCGACTTTAAAGCCGTGTAAATTTTATAGGTGTAACGAACATGAAAAACCAAACCACCTCTGGAATCGCGGAAGTCTCAGCTTTCATCCCATATATATTTTATTAATAAATTGGAAAGTTTTTTATGATTTTCTTTCGACTATACAGTTTACTGTGGTTCGTGTTGGAACTAAATATCGTTGACGTTTAGCTTATTTATTTTTAAAAACAAAAACTCAGTTAATATGGCTCGATAGCATTCACCATTAAACGTAAACGCACACAGAGGTGTAGATTGGCAATTGAAGTACTCAGCTTGACAGACAACAAAATTCTGCATTGTATAGTGAATTTTCTAGGCTTTTGCTTGAGATTTGACGTTCTGGACAATGTTAAAATCAGGAAAGTTGAGTAAATTGCATACGCTTTTATTGACTTTATACGATTTTGAGATGTTTGCAATATATATTTCTTAAACGATTCAAAATTTTGTATTGATATTAATTTTTAGAAAAATTTTATTTTAAATATTTATAACAAAAAATTTCGTTCGAAATTTTCACTTTTATGTAAAAATAAACAGTGAAAAGGTATTTGAGAGTGAGGGCCATGGTGATTCTACAAATGTTATATATCACTATAAAATTTGCGATCTTTAGTTTTATTTCATCCATTTTTGTTTTGGCGATTTTTTTCAAAATTTTATCTCTTTTCTGTTTTTGTTCATCTTGCAGAGGTAGATACAAGTGAGAAACCTTTTTGTCGTCATAAAATATTTTTGGTTTCTAAGTTGTTTTAAGTAAATAAATTCTTATTATTTTAAATATAATTTATTGTTTCTCATCTATAACTTATCAATAACTTATTATCTATACATATAATAAAACACTGATTTTCTGCCTGTCTGTCAGTTTGTGTTCGCATCACGTAAGAACTACTAGGTGAATTTTTATAAAATTTTATGGAGAGATACCCTGGTATCGTAGTGCAAACATATGATATTTGTTTCGAGTAGAAATGTCTCATTACCAAGAAAGAGATAGAACAAGTAGTGAAAGTATGCAATTCTACCGATTCAATAGTAATGAAAATTGGCAGCAACTTTTATTTTTGTCAGCGGTTAATTTAAAACAATATTTATAGAACTCTACGATAATTTTGGAATTTACAAATTTTAGAACTCTATATAATGCCTTTGATTCTGAGTAATTACCCAGGGATGTTTATCTTTATATAAAGTAATTACATAAAGCATATCTGAAGCACTATAAAAGTAAGTGTCTTAAAATAAGCACGCTGACGAAGTGGCGGGCACAACTAGTTATTCAATTATTTTTAGATAAATTAAATACTATAAAATAATAAATTACAAAAATTACTTTTGTTAATATTATTCTCTTCGACATAAAAGCTTAAAAATTAATATTTTTTTGAAATTAGCAACAAATACTTGGTCGTTTCGGGGGGTAGGATTGGACAGATATCTCCTCCTGCGCAAAAAAAAAAAAACTTTTACATTTTATTTTTATGGTATTAAGGCGTTTGTTATCTATTTCTTTAATTATTTACACTATTTTTGTAAATAATATTTGCAAACAAGAAAATCAATAGGACTACTGCATTGTTAATAGCAATGATCAGTACATTTTTAGAGCCAGCTTACTCCAATGACTTTTCTGCAGTTTTCTTCTTTATTATTTATAATATAATCAAATTTAACCAAAGATTGTTTGGTTTTAATCATCGTGTTTAAACAGAAAAAAATTTAAATAGTAAAAAAATGTAAAACTTTATATTTGGAAAATTGTATACATATTTAATTAATCTTTACAATATAAAGTAAGTATTATTTATTACTAAAATTACGATTTCATTGATACAAAAATTAGCAAAACGGAAATCGTTCTGATAATAATGAATAGATATGCACTGCTAAAACGACATGAAAACTATCGTCGTGATCAACGTTAGGCTGACAAAGACTACAAGACGCAAGGCTAATCTTTTTGGTGGTGCTTCCCATACCAAGGGAATTATACTTGAAAAGGTATGTTTTGAAGCTAAACAACCAAATTCTGCTATCCATGAGAGTCAAATTGCTTAAAAACGAAAAAATATCAAGGCTTTTGTACCTCTCGACTGTGGCTTGTCCTATGTTCTCGTATGTACATTGAAAAAAAAAAAAAAAACGGTGAAATGTTAGTTCCTGGTTTTGTTCGTAAGAGTCATGCCGTAGGTGATATTTTTGATGCTTTTGTTGTTGGCCTTGGATAAGAAAAAGAAGAAACGTTCAAGTTCTTAGAAAGTTTGTGTTTTATTTCCAAAATTATTTATATTTATATGTAGGTATATGTATAATAAAATGTATGTTTCAAAAGTAATTAAAGTAAATATACAAAAAATTATATTTGGAATCGGTTATATATTATTTGTTTTTATTCACGCATGATTCCTTTTGAAAATTTATTTAAATAAATATTTTATTTTTGAAAATTTTAATTATTATTAGTCGAACTGTTTTACGTATTACATACAATGAAATTTATAATCAAGCTTAAGTTCGTTTTTATTCTCTCTAAGAAAGAATTAATTAAATTACAAATTAAGTGATAATATTAAAGAAAAATTGGGAAAATTAAATTTTTAGACACCAATTTCCCAATTTTTCTTTAATATTATCACCTAATTTGTAATTTAATTAATTCTTTCTTAGAGAGAATAAAAACGAACTTAAGCTTGATTATAAATTTCATTGTATGTAATAAATATTTTATTAGTATAAAATATTTATTTTCAAAAAATATAATAATCGAAATTGATTACTATGGGAAAAGCATATCCAGATAGCTATTTCGCTAGTGCTCAACTAGCTCATCAGTGGATTTTTCCCAATTTTTCTGAATAAAAACTCAGATTCTTATGCTTAAAACTTAATAGACTAAATGAGAAGTTCGATTATTATATTTTTGGAAATAAATATTTTATAATCATAAAATACTTATTTAATAAATTTACAAAGGAATCATGCGTGACTTAAAATAAATAATGTATTTATTACTAAAACTACGATTTTATTGATACAAAAATTAGCAAAACGGAAATCGTTCTGATAATAATGAATAGATATGCACTGCTAAAACGACATGAAAACTATCGTCGTGATCAACGTTAGGCTGACAAAGACTACAAGACGCAAGGCTAATCTTTTTGGTGGTGCTTCCCATACCAAGGGAATTATACTTGAAAAGGTATGTTTTGAAGCTAAACAACCAAATTCTGCTATCCATGAGAGTCAAATTGCTTAAAAACGAAAAAATATTAAGGCTTTTGTACCTCTCGACTGTGGCTTGTCCTATGTTCTCGTATGTACATTGAAAAAAAAAAACGGTGAAATGTTAGTTCCTGGTTTTGTTCGTAATAGTCATGCCGTAGGTGATATTTTTGATGCTTTTGTTGTTGGCCTTGGATAAGAAAAAGAAGGAACGTTCAAGTTCTTAGAAAGTTTGTGTTTTATTTCCAAAATTATTTATATTTATATGTAGGTATATGTATAATAAAATGTATGTTTCAAAAGTAATTAAAGTAAATATACAAAAAATTATATTTGGAATCGGTTATATATTATTTGTTTTTATTCACGCATGATTCCTTTTGAAAATTTATTTAAATAAATATTTTATTTTTGAAAATTTTAATTATTATTAGTCGAACTCTTTTACGTTTTACATACAATGAAATTTATAATCAAGCTTAAGTTCGTTTTTATTCTCTCTAAGAAAGAATTAATTAAATTACAAATTAGGTGATAATATTAAAGAAAAATTGGGAAAATTAAATTTTTAGACACCAATTTCACAATTTTTCTTTAATATTATCACCTAATTTGTAATTTAATTAATTCTTTCTTAGAGAGAATAAAAACGAACTTAAGCTTGATTATAAATTTCATTGTATGTAATAAATATTTTATTAGTATAAAATATTTATTTTCAAAAAATATAATAATCGAAATTGATTACTATGGAAAAAGCATATCCAGATAGCTATTTCGCTAGTGCTCAACTAGCTCATCAGTGGATTTTTCACAATTTTTCTGAATAAAAACTCAGATTCTTATGCTTAAACCTTAATAGACTAAATGAGAAGTTCAATCAGTCTAGAAAGAAAGCCAAATCTAAATTTCTAAACAAAATAAAAAACCATAGTAACCATTTAGATTTCAAAAAGTTTATTTTATTCTTCTTTCAATAAATTTAAAATAAATAAATAAATTTTCAAAAGGAATCATGCGTGAATAAAAACAAATAATATATATAACCGATTCCAAATATAATTTTTTGTATATAACAGCATGCGCACGCTGAGTAAATACGATTTTCGTATTTTTAATTTTTTAATTTGTATTTTTATTTTTGTTTTTCAAAAGTTTTTTTGATACATTATGAATGGTATCCAATGGAAACCCTTAATGTAGAAAATTGAATGAAGAATAAAATTAACTTTTTGAAATCGAAATGGTTACTATGGTTTTTTATTTTGTTTAGAAATTTAGATTTGGCTTTCTTTCTAGACTCATTGAACTGCTCATTTAGTCTATTAAGGTTTAAGCATAAGAATCTGAGTTTTTATTCAGAAAAATTGGGAAAAATCCACTGATGAGCTAGTGGAGCACTAGCGAAATAGCTATCTGGATATGCTTTCCCCATAGTAATCAATTTCGATTATTATATTTTTTGAAAATAAATATTTTATACTAATAAAATATTTATTTAAATAAATTTTCAAAAGGAATCATGCGTGAATAAAAACAAATAGTAATTAAAGTAAAAAATAATAAAAAAAATCTACGCTGAACCAAAAATTTACCTAAATACTTTAAAATGGGTTGTAGAATTGAAGAAAAGTACAGTCGATTTTAGTATAAAAATAACTTTGTTAAATTCGTTCTATTGAAGTAATTTCTTCAATATGATTATATTTTTCGTTATTTTGTAGGGTGTAGATTTGACGAAAAATAAGTTAAATTAACTAAAATTATTAGTTAATTTTTTATTAAATTTTTATCTTGGAAAATAAAAATCTGCAACATAATCTGAAAATAAAACTGCATAAAATTAATGCCTCATTACCTTTGTTCCTGTTTTAAGAGGAATAAACGAATAAGGCTTTCTTTTCCTGTTGTGGGCATTTGATAGTTTTTTAATGTTCTTCTTAATTTCATCACGAAACTATATCTCTTCCAAATCGTGTAATAGTGTAAAATATATTAGAAAAATGTATTCACTTAATTTTAATTTGCACAACACACCGAAATTGACCGCAAACATGATTTATTTATTGCCACAAATATTTAAAAAAAATACATACATATATGTATAAATAAAAAAATTTTCTATTTTATGTATGTGTCAACTTAATTTTTCTGAAGTTAAATTTAACGAAATTTCTTCTATTCTACAGCTCTTTTTTCATTTTTATATATTGAATTTTTTTCAAAAATTAAATAGAAAAACTTAGTAGAATAAACGAAAGTTTTGTCAAATCAACGAAAAAATTTGTCACATTAACTTATTTTAGGGATGTAAATTTAACTAATTTTATGGGTTGTTTTTCTTAGAATGTTTTACTACTTTTTTGCCTAAATTTTTGTTAATTCAACAGAGTTTTATTTAAAAATTCTATAAGTTTTTTTTTAAGTTTTATTGAAATATGTTTTTAACAAAAGAAATTCTATTGGTTTGAATAAAATTAGTTTATATGAATAAATTATGTATAGATTAAATAAAAATTAAATTGTTTCAAATATTTTTTCGTTAAGGATTAACTAATTTTTTTCGTTAATAATACCTACGAAATTTGGTTCAGTGTATTAGTAGACATTTCATATTTTTTTGCGTGTGGAATAGCACAAAATAACAAGAAATGTAATAAACTCGATTTGATGCCACTGTGTCTTTTTTTTAAGTCGTTTTTTCCAGGAACTATTTAATATTATCTTCAAATGACTACCACTACTTATAATCAAATCTTAACTAGATTATGTTAATGGAACTAAACTTATGTTTCCTTTTTCACTTCATCAACTGTTCTCTCTACTAAATAATTATACAATAGTTAGAAAAAAAGTTAGTTATTAAATACCAATATATAGGTATAACAATCAATTAGTAATGTATTTTATATATTGATTTTTATTTATCTAAAAATGTATTTATTTTAATTATTTTTGTTACTCATATTCGTGCTTTTTCAAAAATATTAAATTCATAATTATAATGTGCCTTAATAAGCATAATCTGTTTAAGTAAATTATAATTATCAAACTTTTGCGAACGTGTCATGTTGCGTGTGTTTGTATTGTCAACATGAACACTCAAGCAATCGCTTATTTTTAATTGTTTAGTTATTCTCATAATTTAGTCGGTCAGTGCTATAAAGTTGAGGTGGTTTCAATAAAAACTAAAAAGCACACAAACTTTAATATAAATAAATTTTTATGACAATTATTAATGAAATATGCTTTATGTTTAAATTTATGTTTATGCACATTTATGTATTTAGTATATTTTTATATGTATGTGAGTCTGTTGTATGTATATAAAGGAGTTTAAATAACCGTAAATAACGTAAATAACAATAACTGTTTAGTCTCGAAATGAGTTCACTCTAAAATATGGATAAATTATTTTATAAAAGGTGTCACAATATTAAAAAAAAGGTATTTTTAAACACAAAAAATACAAATAATTAATATTATGATCATAATTGTGAGATAAAGGGTGTATGTGTACTTTTATGTGTGTATTTTTTAGACTCATTTAATATTTAATTTGTAAAAATTTTCCACTTAACAGTTTTGCACTTTATGATTATAGATAACACACTGAAATAAATTTTATTTATTGTTGTATTTGTGTGTTTGTGTGGCTGTGTATAGCTGTGTTCCTATTAAAGCCAAGATCAATTTTTATAAACGCCTTTTAAGCACTTTGGAAAATTGCCATTTGAAAACGAATAGTAATGAAAAGAAAATATACCAGTGATTGCAGTTAGTTGGTGCAGGTAAAAAGTTAATAAAGAAATTAGTAACCTGATGATATACATCCAAATAACGCCATTACCTAACATATTTTTTTATATTTTGAAATCTAAAGAATCAACAAATTAATAATAATAGCAATTAAAGACTGTATGAATATTTATTATAAAGAAAACGTAAGCAAAATGCGAGAGAATCCTAGAAAGTACTGGCAGTTCTTATTATTATTATTAATGTATTATTATTATTAATGTAAGGGGAATTTTCGACCCCCTTACGTCCTCAATAACTATAGACAACCGACATAACTTGCTGCAATCTTACTATCATTGAGTCTCGTGCTACAACCAGCCTTTAATCTAGACTCTAGTGATTTCAGAGTGTCGACTGGGAATTATCGGCATTCTTTCTCATCACGGTGTCTTTAGTGATTGCTAGCATTTGTCGAAGGCTTAGTTCCCCCATGGCATCCACATTTTACAAGCTTCTCCCCGTGGTCCTAAGTTTTACGCTAGCCAGTGATGGACATTAACGCACAATGTGCTTTGCCGTCTCAGCCTCTTTCCTCTCCCCCTCTCCTCATCTGCCTCTGCCCCTCACTTTTAGGCATGAGCCGTAGAGACTCCGATTCGACGTTGAAGGAAAGTTTTGAGGTGCCTGCTTCCGAAAGGTTTTTACCTAAGCCCATAGTGTCAGGTGCGTCCAATTCATCCTCATTTACCACCATAGCCGCAGGAGTATCTTCATAGACTGACCAGTCCACCCCTTGCGAGGTTTTTTTGTCATTCTATTTCGATATCCACCCCTGGCCAGTGGCAACCGGAGGTACTAAAGGGATTAACCTCGCCATCTCTAATGAGGCTTCTTTGTCCATCCCTATCGATTATATCCGGTTCAACGCCATAGGAGAACCTTTAGAGATTAACTTGTACATCCCTAGCGAGGCGTTCCTGTCCATCCCTTCATGATTCTTCCCTAGGCCATTATTGGCGAAAACGTTGTCCACCCACACAGAGCTCGTTATGCACGGGTAAGTCTACATTGAAACTGTAGGTCGACTGGTATCCAGAGTTCGCATTCTAACGTCCAAGCACCCTCCTGACCACGCATCCCTGGCGTATGCTGTTTCACCGTGGATTAGGGTGGGGTTCTTCCAGATTAAGGTTCAAGGAACCCTTGCAAATGGTGCCCCCATTTTCCCCGATAGCACTGTGACAAAGCTTTGAGAATGAACCGCAATGACAATTAGTGCCCCCGGGGGGAATGCCCACCGGTAGTTTGGAATACAATAATTTGCCTCAACATTTGAAAAATTGTTTGGCAACTTCATCATTTAAGAATCGATTGAAAGAATATTTTTTATACAATGTTGAAATGTTTTTAATATATTTATATACAATAAAATAGTTACGAAAAACATGTTACATAATTTTAATAATTTTTCTTTTAGATTTACATATATTTTTTTTAATTATTAATATTGAATTTTCTATTAAATATTTTAAAATATTGTATCACTGTTGCCGACGACTATCTCAATATGGTCCTAGTGACGCTAAGACTATTAAATATTATTTGTTAATATAATGTTCTTGAATTGTTATTAAATAAAAAAAAATGGTAACAAATGGCTACAAAGTTGCTATAAATCCAATACTGATTATAGTGTGATAAGCAAGACTCGATGGCCACTTCGCTAAGTGCTTAATTTAGCTCATTAGAAATCATCTTTATTAAATTGTATTTATACTTTCCGAAACTTCTTGATATTAATTTGACTCATCTTTTCTCCAACCTAACATTAGAAACATTTTAAATGTTACCGTTCACTGGCAATTGAATACAAAAAAAAACAAAAAAAAAAAAATTAAGTCAACAGAAAGAAGCTACGAAGAAAAAACTAAAAAAAAATGTTTACTGTTGTCATCGTCGATGTTTTCATTAAATGGACTTTAGTAAATGTATTTCTTTTCTATTTCAGTTTTGGAAAATTACATTCATGTTTTTAAAATCCAAAGCATGAATACCATTTGACCTGTTTACTCACAAGCACAAAGTAAAATACATGTTCGTACAATACAGATGAAGTGGCAATGCAAGCCATTAGGCGACAAAGTTATTTCCTGCAATAAAAGCACGCATAGGTATTGCTCAGCAAAAAGCAAACCTTAATGAAAAGGTGGTCAAAACAAACGCACCAACTGGAAGACTAAAAATTTTGCATTTTGTTTTACCTTTGCGTAAAATTGTTTAGTTGCGTTGGTTGCCAAGTGTTACGGTTTCCGTTGCAGCACATCCATAATGTTTTTAAGTGTGCTATTGTTTAAACGAGAGAAGTCAAAATATTATTTGGAACAGAGATAGATAAACGGGGTAAGTTTATTTCATTTTATTGACCCAGCAAAAATATAGAGAAATCATTTTTCCAAAATAACATTTTCATTGTTTTTCCAGAATAACATTTTCAAAGTATCAGCCAAACCACACCTTCATCAGTACTACTAAGACGTGACCTGATAATGATGTCCTCACAGCGAAAGAGCTCGCCAATCGTACCAAATAAAAGGGCAACGACAAAGGACTTCACACAAAGTAATGACAACAGTATTCCTAGCGAACTTTATTTTTGTCCTAAAATAATATATTTTTACTAAAAAAATATATTTTTTCCTAAAAAATTATATTTTGTGAGACCATTCTCTTAATATATTTTGTAGATTTTGCGAAAAATTATACCCCAGACTGGATTATAATTCATTGCAGTTTACATAAATAACACCGCACTGTGGTTTAGAAATATTTTATTTTGCAAACAATTCAAGAATCTCTTAAAATATATTAGGGCTCTTAAGGCCAAAGTGAGTTTATTCCAAAGTTGATAATGTGTGTTTTCCCAGCTCTGTCTAGGACCACTGGAATAAACTTTTTAAATATGCCTTGGGGAATCTAAGCATTGGACAAATGCTAGCAATTACAGGGAGACTCCGTGATGTGAAAGAAAACCTAAAGTTACCAGTCCATAGACTGAAATGACAATATTCAGGGATATAGGCTGGTGTTGGCACATGACGTAATAGAAGTAAGGATGCCGTAAATTACAAATCGGTTGTCTATAATCTCTGTTTGTCGGAAGGAAGTCGAAGAAAGATCCATTAAGGAAGTGGTCTAATCTGATACCCCACTACATTAATAATAGTTGGTGAGAAATTATTTACACAAAATACCAAGCAAACAATTTTTCCTTATGTTATTCTCTTAAAAGTAAAGATTATAAACTTTAATTTGAAATTGATGTGTAAAGGGTGTTAGCCGGGCAGGTATATTACTCGCAGTAATTCCATTGTAATCCTGGCTGTATACGATTACTCCGTCTTCTTGATACTACATGTTATTGAACCCGATAGCATGCAGTTGTGGCGTTAAAAAGTTTTCAAACATATTACGATATCGCTCCCCATTCACAGTTACCGTTACACGGCGTCGAATTTAGGTTGAATATCGAATATTTTTTCATAATAAATTTGCCACGTGTCTACTTTACGACTGCCAAAATGACGGCAAAAGAAAGTAGTATACCTTCTCGGAGGACACCCTGTACTTATATATATAAGAGTTGCACATATTGTTAAGTTCAAAGCATTTAAATATTTATTATTTTTACAGTCTTTCGAGTTCAGTACCAGATAAACAACCAAATCTACTTTTAAGAACTTCAGCTGTTCTTTTAATAGGTTTATGGCTGGTGCGTGAGCTTTATAAACTTTTTTCTAAGCTGATTCTGCACTTGAAAGTCTGCATTGAACTAGTATTAACTAGCTCAAGGCTAAAAGATATAAACACGTAGGATTGTAATAGCGATGAGAAAGCCTGCAAGTACGATTTCAAAATGAACAAAACCGGAAATTCCACTTGAGAAATTAATAACATTCACATTGAGCAGAGAATCGTGTCCACCTTTTTCGACTAAATAAACAAATCGTACCTCAACTCTTGGAGGTCAAATATTTCGGTATAGATTACAAAAGTTCCTTATATAGCAAAGCCATATTAAGGCAATATGAATAGCAATTAGATTAAAAGCGGTATACATAAATTTGCTTACTTAACACGTTTGCCACTCAGCGTCACATACATATATGTGACGTGAAAGTTTTCATAAAAACTCATGTCACATATACATATGTGTCGCATTATTATTTAAATATATGTATTTAGCTTTAATTTCATAGAAGTTTGTAGGAGGTAATTTTGTAATTGTATATTTTAGTCCTTGGCAAAATATCAAATATATATGAGTGCTGCGGTTTGTGGACATCCTAAGCAGTTATTTTAAAATTTCGTATTTTTAGGGGTATTCCCCGAAATTTTTCTATGAGATAATCTATATGAAAACCAACTTTAAATGCATTTGAAATAGTTAATTCGAATCACAATATCAGTACAGGCAAGTTCTACTTTGTAAAAGTTTAAATATTTTTATTGCTATTAACAATTTAAAGGTTGCTTAGAATGGAAGGTCGTAGAAAAAAACCAGTATCTGAAGATAAAATTCTTAAAGCTATTTTTAGTTCCAGCGAAAGTGATGTGGATTTTGAAGATTCTGGAAACAGTTTTGCTCCAAATATTGACAGAAAAGAGTCTGAGAAATATAATTTTTTAGAAAACATTGATATTTTAGAATTTGATAGTGGTGGAATTGTTACATATGAAAGCGTTTGGATTGATGTTGAACATAAAAATTTTTTAAATTTCTGTTTTATTAAAAGATATTAAACCATTTAGTGCCTCATATATGTGACACCAAGTCTTCGCAAAACTCATGTCACTTATATGTGACTTTATGTATGACACATATACGTGTCACGCAGTTTTTCTTAAGAAAATTGTGTAGAAAACTAATGTCACTTATATGACATATTTTTTTTTTTTTGTTCGTGAGTTTTTATTGAAAGCTGCAAAAATTGCTGAGTGGCGTACGGGTTAAATCTCCTATTTGTGCTCCACAATTACATCTTAGAGCCAATATAGTGTTGGGGAGTGCGATTATGAGGAACTTCATCAGCTTAAGATTTAGAAAATATTCAAAGGTGTCAGAATAAGATCAAGACGTGGACCACTGGGCACACATGTTGGCTAGAAAAGCCATAGTTCGTATACCAACCGCTCTAAACATCAATGCCAATTTTGTGATATAAAGTTTTTTTTATAGAGGTATAGAACTTTAAGTTGGCATTACTTTTTAAGATGGCGACAGATTTAACAGCTGTCAAGTGATTTATTCTCAGTTTGGTTTGGCAATTCATCACGAATAGACTCACGCCTGAACAACGCTTGTAAATAGTGCCCAAAACAGGACTACCGTTGTTCCCGATTTTCATAATCGTATTTTGTTTAGCGATGAAGCGCACTTCTGGTAGAATTGCTACGTCAACAAACAAAACTGTCGCATTTTGAGTGAAGATAATCCTCAAGTGTATTTCGAAACACCGTTACATTCAGAAAAACTGACTGTTTGGTGCGCTTTATGGGCTGGTGGAATCATTGGTACGTACTTTTACAAAACGATGGTGGCCTGAACGTTACAGTCAATGGTGATCGGTATAGAGCCATGATTACTAACTTTTTCATTCCTGAATTGAATAATCATGATGTCCGGGAGATGTGGTTTCAACAAGACGGCGCAACATGTCACACAGCTCGTGCCACAATAGATTTATTGAAAGACACGTTTGGTGACCACCTAATTTCACGTTTTGGACCTGTGAATTGGCCTCCAAGATCTTATGATTTAACATTGCTAGACTACTTTCTGTGGGGTTATGTAAAGTCATTGGTCTATGCGGATAAGCCACAGACGCTTGACCATTTGGAAGACAACATTCGCCGTGTTATTGCCGATATACGGCCACAAATGTTGGAAAAAGTCATCGAAAATTGGACGTCCAGTTTGGACTACATCCGCGCCAGCCGTGGCGGTCATATGCCAGAAGTCATATTTAAAATGTAATGCCACAAGATTATCTTTCGGATAAATAAAATTCATGTCAATCGAATAATCCATCGTTGTTTTATTGCAACTTAAAGTTCTATACCTCTGTAAGTTCGATACCAAAGCTTCTTGAAAAATTCATCTGCAACTTTCTAAGCCACAACATATCGCATTTAATATCGCCGCATCAACATGGGTTTAGAAAAGGATGCTCAACCATTACCAACCTGTTACAGTTAACGACGTTAGTTAATAAAGGATTCGTGAAAAATCAACAAACTGATGCCATTTATACGGATTTCAGCAAAGCTTTCGACAAAGTCAATTACAAACTTCTTCTTAATAAGCTACATATATATGCAGGGATTTTCTGCAAATAGTCTAAATTGAATTAAATCTTATCTAAATGATAGAAAACAAAATGTACTTTTCAAAAACCACATATCTAAACCTATAAATGTTTGTTCTTGAGTACCGCAAGGCAGCCATCTTGGTCCAATCCTGTTCTCTTTGTTTATAAATGATCTGCTAAATGTTATAAAATATTGCAACATACTTATGTTTGCTGATGATGTAAAAATTTTTCTTACATACAAAAAAAAATTCGGATCATTTTTACCTACAACATTATATTGATAATTTTTATACTTGGTGCAATGTAAACCTAATGGAACTAAACTCTAACAAATGCAAGCACATGAGATTTAACAGGGGCAACTTCGTCAGTGTCAACTTTTTGTTGGGCAAACAACCTTTGGAATTAGTTTGTTCCATCCTGGATTTGGGTATAATGCTTGACGTTAAGCTTAGTTTTATTCCACACATTAATATGATGGTCAATAAGGCGAGAGGAGTTCTTGCTTTTGTTAAAAGATGGGCAAAGGAATTTATCGATCCATATGTAACTAAGCTTTTATACACATCCTTAGCTAGACCTATTCTTGAATATGGCTCAGTTGTTTGGGATCCGTTGTATAATGTTCATAGTGATCATATTGAGTCTATTCAAAACAGTTTTTGCTATTTAGCCTACGAAGCTTAAGATGGAATCCAACATTAAATTTGCCTCCTTATCATCAAAGATTATCGCTAATTAAGTTGCCTTCTCTTAAAAGCCGAAGGACTATGCTAAACGTTACGTTTTTGTTAAGTATTCTTAATGGCGATATACACTCTGAATTCATACTAAGAAGTATATCATTTAATGTTCCACATCGGCCGACACGTTACTTTCAACCTATGGCAATTAAATGCTTTCGTATGAACTATGCTTATGCTGATCCACTGAGAAGAATATGTGCTAATTTTAATGAACTGTATCAATTTATTGATTACTCTTTAAGCTTAAATGTTATAAAACGCAATATTATAATTTTCCTTAATTGTTAAATATTTTTATTTTGTCTTTGAAAATTATTATTACAAATAATTATTAAATTTGTTACTAAAGTCTGTATGAAATTATTATGTAGACTTTTATATATTTAAATATATAAAAAAAACATCCTTTATATTAGTTTCTATCTTTACTAATGTATATTAAAGCGCCCTTCTTCACCGGTATTAATACTATAGCACTAAATCTTCAGTGAAACAAAATATTAATAATACGGCTATACAAACTGCAAGAAGTAATGCGCCTACTTAACACCAGAATCATTGCAATACAGTCCTTAAAATAATTATAACAATAACGAAGCCTTACAAATATCTTTACCTTTTCCAAAGCAATTAATACATAATTGGAATAAGGAATAAGTGAGTGTTACTTCTACTCAAATACAAAATAATATGGAATAGCTCAACTTCTAAAAATGTGTTTTATTGCAGATTTTTTAAATTCCTGGGCTTATAAAATTTAGTTTGCTAATTTTTAGAATAAGATTTTGTAAATAATTAATATTACATTTCAGCACACAATACAGGTGAATTGAGTGTTTTTTTTTTAATTTCTTTGTAATACAGGACGAGTATTTAGTAAATAGCTTTGTGCAGCTCAGAATTAAAATGTCATGTAAGCTTTTACCCTAGACTACTTTATAACGAATTTTTCAGTTACAAAATATTTAAAACTTATCAACAAAACTGCAAAGTAAAATAACAGAACGACAAAGCAAAAATTATATAGAACAAAACTTAGATATTTTTTTTTGATTATAGCAAGTCTTTTTTACGGCCCTCGTAGTTTTTAGTAGTTCTTTTTTATGAAGCATGCCGGAAATATTTCTTTATTAAACGTTGAAGTTATATCAATTTGCATTTGATTGGTCAAATTCCAAATTAGTTTCTTTATACAGGCCAATTTTTCAAAGAATGTTTAGCGCTTTTGTTTAAGTTGTTTAAGTTAAAAAAACAAAACATTTTTACTTGTTTATTTTTTACTCTTTATTTTTTTGACTGCTACACATTCCCACAGTTATGATTTTACTATCACAATTACATTTAAACCGTATTTTTTACAACTCTTCTACTTTTTTGTTGGTTTAAATGCACTTTTACATACACATTCTACAAAAGTCTTGCAGTAAAATAACACCCACAGTTTTAACTACTGCTTTAAAAAAAACCGAATATAAATAACTCGTTGTACCCTTCAGCAAGATTATAGATTTATAAAGAATTTTGCAAAAAAAATATCTTGTACGAAGGGTTAAAATTTAAGCAGCTTATATCTGAAATACACTTAATAAATTAAAATAAAAAGTAAAAGAAAAGTACGGAAAAGGAAGAAACTGAGTAAAACTAAAAAAGCGAATAATATTTACTCAACCATGTATTGACATTTCTATGTGTAGGAAGGAAATCTTTTAAATAAATATTTTCTATAAAAATATGATTTTTTCACATTAACCACCAACAGATAGTGAGTATATTAATTATTTCCATTGGTTTGTAGCACCTCGATATAACTACCTGAAACACTGACAGGAATTCTGTTGAATTTACTGATATGATGTACATCAAGTCCATATGGAAATTATTATGGATTTATAATAAAACATTTATATGTAAGGGTTAATATTAACCTTTATGTCAACAGCAACATACCCTGGTATGTTTTGCGTTTTAAATCCACTATATCTCAAAAATTAGCCATCAGATTGATCTGAAATTTCATGATATCCTTAACAAAAATGTTTTATATCCTCTTCTCATGTTTAAGTGGAATTGGATAACTCAGGTCAAAGGTATGTCCACTTTTGGAATCCTACCCCTTACGTCAACAACTGAATACCCGGGTATATTTAGGAAAATACATGAAAATGTATTAATTTTGCATACATATTAATTGTATAAGATTGAAAAGCAATCTTTATTTCTAAGTACAAGTTTTAAAAATAGTACAAAAATAAAAGCTAAATTAAACAAGTAAAAGTGCTATATTCGGCCGTGCCGAATCTTCTATACCCTTCACCATGGTGATTTTATTTATACAGACAGGTACAGCATTATCCATATTGTTGACTCTTCACTTAAATTTAAGTCGTATGAGAAAAATTCATTATTCATGAGTTAAAGAAATAGAAGACAAATGAAAACAAATTCCAGTGGCTACAATTGTTGCCGTGTTGTCAGCTACTTAATGATATTGAAGACGACAGCTACATCATAAACTCTGACATTGTTGTAGAAATACTAATTTTGCTTTTATAAAATTAAATAACTTTTTCAAAAAATTTCCTCCAAAACTTTTTGTTTGTATATGAATTTGTAATTTACAATTTTGACATTTTCTTTTGTTGAATAAAATAGAAATTAGCCTAAGTTGACGACAGCCACAACGGTGTTCGTGTAGCCATGTAGCTATACTGGCATCAAAATAATCGTTTACCTATAAACCAGGTATTTTATTTTTGACAGTTTGTAGTCGGTATCCTGATGATGTCTATGTGTTTAATGCACTTAGGTTTTAAAAGAAAGATATCATCTATTTAAAAATCAAACGCATTTAAAAAAATATGTCACTCTATATACATACATACATACATACATACATACATACATACATACATACATACATACATACATACATACATACTCGTATGTATATTCTTAATATTAAATATATGTTATGTTACCGTCATGATTTTCATTTTCAAAGAAATATTAAAATTTTTGTTTTAATCGAAAATTGTTTGTAAAAATCATTTTTTGTAAAATTTTATTCGAAAATTTTTTGGAAAAATAAAAAAAAATTTTTTTTTTCTATATTTTTCTGTAAAATATCTTTTAGAAAATGTTTTGTAAATATTAAAAAAAATAAATTTTTTTAAAAAATTTTAAAATTTTATTGAAATTATTTTTTTTTTTAATTAGGACCTTCCTGCAATATATATTAAGTTAGAATGGTCAGACTAAAGCAAAAAACATCTTAAAATTATTTAAACATTTTTTTTCGAATATTTTTCTCTAAAATATCTTTTTAAAAATGTTTTGTAATTTTTTTTTGTAAATATTTTTGAAATAAAATTTTAAAATTTTTTTTTAATTTTTTTTTAAATTTCATTGAATTTTTTTGTTAAATTTAGGACTTTTCTGCAATCTATATTGAGTTAGAATGGTCAGACTAAAGCAAAAAGAAATCCTTAAAAACAAAATTTCCTCATATTGACACATGGGGTCGTTTTAACTGCTCCTATTTACCAGCGGGTACCCTGTGGGTCCATTGGCTACCTCTATGTGTATTGCTTTCTATTAAGGTCTCTAATACAAATCAAAGCAGAAAAACCCTACCAATCTAAACACAAACAAAAATCGCCTTTCGCTGGGGGTTATTGATCCCCCGAGATCTGTATGCGCTCCTTGCGATCTACCTATCGCAGTCTAATATTATTTGACAAAAAAAGGCAAAACAGAATCATAAAAGCCGAAAAGAAAAAAAAACGTGAAAAAATATAGGTGGGCCGCCCACCTATATTTTTTCCTGCAGCCTTGCAGGAATGATCCGATGTTGCTGAATTGCAATGCCAAAATATTCAAAACTATGCCTGACAGATTGGTGTGCTTAACTTTTTTGAATCTCTTCTGGTGCCTTGGCAAATGACATTACAACACTAAGACGGACAGACGGACATCGCTTAATCAACTTCTCTATGTATAAGGATCCAGAAAATATATACTTTATGGGGTCGGAAATGAATATTGTAGAAATGACACACGGAATGACGAACTTAGATATACCCTTTCCACCTGTGGTGAAGGGTATAAAAATAGAACATTCATACGTACGGGTATGAACAAATGTACATACAAGCGTATTTACAACATTGAAATGAATTAAAATAATTGAAAAATTATTTGTGGCAACTATTGCAATATAGTGCAACTATTACCCCCAAATGGCACTTCGTGTAAAAAATATTCTAGTTAAGCGGTTATTTTGCCTCATGTTGCTTTAGTTGTTCGCAAAGGAACATCCTACGATGGTTTGGAGAAACCGGGTGGTTCTCCACGTAAATTGTGTACACAGCATCCCGAATATGATAAAAGAAGTTTAAAGGACCCATATTTGTTCGCCACCTTTACCTTTGTTCTAGTCTATTATTATTACTAGGTTTTGCCTTAGACCTTCAATTTTTATTCATTATCGTTAAATGTTTTGAAGTTTAGTTGAAAAACTAACTTTCAGGCCTGTTCTGAAAATCACGTTTTATAAAATTGATTTGAAATCACGTAAAAGGTGTTCTACAGAAAAAAATTTAAAAATCACGTGATTTTCAATCGGTTAGAAAAGTGTCTGTGATTTCAAATCACTTGCTTATTTTTACGAGTTCTTTGCTGTTAATTTATAACAAACTGCTGGAATAAAAAGCTGGAACTGTTCTTTTATTATGTTTGTAGTAAAATTTCGTAATTTATAAGAAAATATATAAGAAAATTGCACATTTTTAAAATCTCCTCTTTTGCAGTGATATTTAGTTTTTATTTTTTTTTTTGTTTTTCCACTTCTCTTTAACTGTCAGCAGATTAAGTGTTTAAAAAGTACATCTACCATATCCAAAGATAAAAATTCGCAATGGCTCCGTAAATAACTGCTTACTCTGCTTTCATTTTAAACCTTCAGGTGTCCACAAGGTTACCATAGGACCTTCAGATTTAATTAATTTTACATATTATGTAAAACTTAATCAAAAAAACAATAAAAATTAGTAATTTTCTTGTGGTTTTACAATTTTAAAATCACTAAAAAAAAAATAAAAAGTGGCGTGATTTACAGAACAGGGTAACATAAAACACGTTATTTTAAAACGGTTTGATTTGTAATCACGTGATTTCCAGAACAGGCCTGTTCAGTTTTATGTGAAAAACACATGTTATAGTCTGTAAGGATCTCATCTATAGACTAAATAAATAAATAGAAAAAATTAAATATATTTACGTTTAAAAGTACATGTTTTATATTTTTATTCCATAAATTTTTAATTATTATTTATGCTAGAACATACAGGATGGGCCAAAAGAAACCAAGGGCTCTCCAAAAATTTGTCTTAAAAGTGCCATTGTGTCTCGGGCAGTATGGGCAGTGGCTCCGTCCTGCTGAAACCACATACCAGGTCTGTTTTCAAGAGCAGGACGTAAAAAATTTTCTATCATAAACCGAAACCGCTCTCCATTTACGGTTACAGCACTTCCATCTTCATTCTCGAAGAAGTAGGGCCCAATGACATTTTCAGATGTGATCCCACACCATACTGTACACCTGATGGGGTGCAATTGGCGTTGATGAATGGCTCTTGGATTTTCAGAACCCCAGAACCTACAGTTCTGCTTATTAACAAAGCCATTCAAATGAAAATGAGCTTCATCACTCATAATCAAATTTTCAATAATGTCGGCGATATGCTCTTTGCGTTAAAATAATTGATCTCTGGTTTAAATAATACAATTCCAAGTGTTGTCTATATAATCTGAAAGAAAAAATAAAAAAAAGTTAATAAACAAAAAAGTTATTAAACTTTTACACCCCTTGGTTTCTTTTGGCCCACCCTGTAGTACTAAATACCCTGTGTAAATATCGAGTCTACTTATAACATTTAAAAGATAAATTTTATGATCGTTACATACTTGGGACGACGATGTTTTAATACTTGGGACGACGATGTTTTGAAAGCCTTTCGTGTGTTTCATCTCTGGAACCAATCAGGATTAACTCCTTTTTAAGGAACTGGGGTTGGTTTTCTAACCCTCTTCCAACTGAAGTGACATAGTTGCTCATCAAGATATGTCACGTCCAATAGTGCCTTCACGGCTAACACCTTCCCTGTCTATGACCTTCTACCCAATTCTTTCTCTAATTTCTCATTCTATAATGAACTTTGTTTTCTATCTTCTCTGTCTATCCCTCCTCTTATCTGCAGGTATCACAAAGGGACCAACATAATGGACCCAAGTGAGCTATTTTATTCCACTTCTCTTTCTCCTCCTCTATACAAGCTGCCTGCTTAACCTAACCTAACTTAACCTACATGCTGTTACGATAGATATTGTAAAATATAATTTTGTAAATTTTAAGTGTCACGCTACTACTGTTCAAATATAAGGCCATATATGTAAAATCATAAACGAAACACCCTTTAATTTTTGTTTTTATTTGTTCTTTTGTAGGCGCCAAATTTATACATACTCCCATTCCAGATCAAAAATAAGGCTACATACGTAAACATGTGTCACCTAATACCCAATAATTTTTATTTTTTATATCTTTTGTTATAGCAGATATGGTTTTACGCACTTTGTATAAATTTACGGTTCAAAATTGCGTAACTATCACAACACCCTTTAAATTTTAGTAATTGTTGTTATAGCGGCCATCCTTGCATACTTTCTATGAAGATTTCAATAGTCTACATATTACGGTTCCAAAGATAAATCCATATGCCTGAAAAGCATGTCACTGTCGGAATATCCTTTAATTGTAGTAGCGGCCGTGGCAACAGATCTTCTGTGAAAATTTCAAGAGTCTACCTATTATGGTCCAAAAATTAGGCCCCATACATGCCAATCACGTCACTGTAGGGAGATTCTTTAATTTTTAGGTTTAAATTAGTGTACTTGGGTATATAGGGAATATAGTTTTAACTACTGCTTGTAATTTTCAAGTTATGGTTCAAGAAATAGAGGCACATTTGCTTTTAACACGTCACTTTAGGATCACCCTATAAGTTTAAGTTTTTGTTGTTATAGCGGTCATAGTAATACAACTTGTGTTAAAATTTCCAGAGTCTAACTTTTTCAAGATATAAGGCCCTGACAGAAGGACAGACATTGTTACGAAAACAATCGGGGTACGTTTTTACCCTTTGAGTACGGAACCTTAAAAATAACTAATGTTGAGTGTATAAGATTCTATACTACCAAATGTAACAATTTTGCTTACTTTTTTTTATTTGCTTTTGTAAGTGTGTGTGTGTTTTTGTAGAAAAAATGTGAAAGCAAAATAAAGTACAGATTAATATTATAGGAAAAGTTTCACTATCGATTGAAATAATTTTAAGCCTGAAAAATCTCTTTCAATGGGTGTTACTAACAAACGACCTTTTTAATCGTTTTCTTTGTGTTTATTTTTTCATAAATTTCGTATCTGTATTTTATTGATTTTTAAATTATTTAAGATTCAAAGAAAGCTAAAAGGACGATAGCAAAAGAAATATTTGTCGCATTTGGAAGGGCGTTCTAAATAATTAAAACTACATCATACATTGCGGCATCATCTAATAGGTAAATAACTTAGATATTAAATAAAATAAAGAAAATGTCTGGATAAATTTATTAATTATTTGGCTTAGCAATTAAACAAAAACATTAAAAATGACGGAAGTTTGACCCATTTTATAAATTTCTTGCTTTAAAAATAACGTAAGATTTTTATAAATACACCTAATTCTGTTTTTACGCGGTAGATTGGTTCCAGAAAAATCCGTGTAAAAAAACAGTGTTAAAAAAGACACTGATCATATACAAAAATAGGTGATTGGTTCCTTATATCTAAAACCTATTAAAATTAGTGAAAAATGAGAATTTTTTAAGAACAAGAAATCATATTTATTTTATTAAGTCATGTAGGTAATGTGTATTTGTACCGTGTATTTGTACCGTGTGTGATGAAGACTTAATAGATAGTTTCGTTCCAGAAATCAACAATTGCCTAATTGAATTTACATTTTTTTATAGTTCTTACTGTAGCATCGTTTAAACCGAACATTGTGCTAAGAAATATTGAGCCTTCTCCATTTCGAAGCCGATCTAAAATTTCAATTTTGTTTTCTAAAAAATTGCTTTATGTTGTAGTTTTTTATTTGTAGTTTTCGTCGCCTTCTTATAGAGATGCATTGATAGTTCACAAAATATTGACACATTTCAATTGCTCTAAGAAGTAAAAATGCTTGTATGCACCAAAAGGGAATTTATCTAAATTTTTGATATAAAAATATTTCCCAAAACATAAATTATACAAATAAAATCTAAGCCCAAATGATTTTGAATCGTGCTAAGTGGAATAAAATCGTGTAAAAAATGTATTTTCCTTATTTCCCTTATTTTCAAGCCGTCTTAAATCAAAACCGTGTAAAAACAGAATTGGGTGTAGTATACATACTAACATTTATGTATGTATTACCAATTATTTCATAGAAGTTTTTAAGCCATAAAAATTTTCTTAAAAAATAGAGCCATAAATTTTTCTTTCGATACATACATAATTTGGCTCCAAACAAATAAAATAGCAAAAGGAAAAAAAAACCATTATTAAATCAAGAAAATTTCTATGAAACTGTTTGCTTCTACAAACAATCTTTCTTAACAATTTTTTGGTAAATAATTTTTAAAATTTACTGATTACATGAGTTTATAAAAATAAACCATGAACAAAACAAACACAGAATTATCACTTATATATAATATATCCTTTTTTATGGAGTTCGTTAAAATAAGAGTATAAACTAGAGATGGTCATTACCCACGTGATTAACGTGAATCAATCATTATCATGCTTGATTTCGATTAACGGTTTGTTTTATTGAAGTGGTCATGCTCGAATGGAAGCAAAAAAAAAATAAAATTCTTACGTGATTGGTTTGTGATTATTATTTTTTTTTTTTTTTTTTTTTTTGTTTTTAGGCTCCCGCAACATCAATGCACTAATATTTTAGAATATCAGCTTTAACCAATTTACACATAAATAAGTACGTTGCACATTGGGGTTTTCGAACCATATACATGCAAATCAAGTCACTATCGGAACACCCTTTAGGTTTAATTTTGCAAATTTTTTTATAAAGCAAACATAGTCTTAAGTGGCTGCCTACTACAGCTCAAGAAATAAAGACATAAACGAAAATAACACGTCACTTTCGGAAGACCTTATAAGTTATAGTATTTTTTTGCTACAGCGGCCACAGTTATACAACTTCTGTGTGCATTTAAAGCGTCTATCATATATCAGAAATTTTTATTATATTATGATCATATTTTATTAAAATATGCTTGTTTTTAAACAAAGTTTGGAAAATAAACAAATTTTATTATTTCTTGTTCTTTTTCCGTGACTATGATCTTTCGTGATTTAATTTTTTCTGCATGAGCCTAAACCAAAAAAAGCTGGTACATAAGTTTGCATTAGCAATATTTTTCTCATGAGCATCACAAAAGGCTCCCATCTCTAATGTAGCGAAATGTTGAAAATTTTCTTTTAGTTTGTTTTGGAAAAAAGTAATAAAATAATAAATTTTATTGTTTATTAGCTGAGCTGCTTAATTTAATGTCTTATACATTTTAACGCTTTCTTTCCGATACTATTAGGTTGGGGAAAAAGAAATCCATTAAATTTCATGTCTTTATTTAATATGTTTCGGATTATTAAATATTCACTGTTTTCTTATTATGCAACATATGATAAATGATTCCGGTATCACCAAATACACAGCCACCGTTTGAGCTGCTTCAGCGTGCTTTGACCACGATCGTTTTCGCATAATATTGTCGTACTTGACCCTCATCTCCAGTCATCCTCCGTTTATGCAATGGGTCGATTTCATTTGGTCGTTTGGCGAAGGCTTCGCAGACCGAAATTCGATCCATCATGTTTTTTGGTATTAATTTGTGTGGAAGCCAAACATTGAGCTCTTTCGATCACTACAACCATCAACTGAAAAAATAATGTTTTTTTTTTCTCCAACCTATTATTATTATTATTATTATTATTATTGAAACTAAACATCTCTAAAACTAGGATAATGAAAATTGGGGCATCGCATCTGGATGATACTGTAATACGAATAGCGGAAAGAGAAATATATTGATTTTTCCCAGCACATAGATAATACTTGTGCTAGAGTAGCGTTTACGCTTCGTCGACTGTATTCTGTAAACATTTATATGCTTTATTAATGTCACAAATATCTTTTTGTATGGAAATCTGTTTATCTATGTGATCTAGTAATATTAGAAAAATTAAGCTCATAGCTAACAAAATTGTTGGTTACGAATTTATAGTCTTATACTAAACACAAGGTATAGTCTTTTACCAAACACATATATAAAACGAAATTAAAAACATATTTCACTATGTTGAACGTTTGTTCTGTTTATCGTTTTGTAACTTTAAGATATTTACTGAAATTTTATAAAATTATAAACGACTCAACACCAAAGTTTTTTATACTATGTTCGATTGTTGATTGTGATATTTTTTATCATTACCGGTTAATTATTTTAGTTTTAGAAATTTAAGGCAGTTTAGATTAGTTTTTATTTAAAATTAAATAAACCTTATTTTGTGTTACTTAATTATTAATTGTAATTTTTTTGTCGCCACTGTTGCTAATCACATCCCCAATTTTATTTTTTAAATCCTCATAACCTAAATTAGATTTTTGCGAAAACTTTAATTAAAAATATATGTATTAAAAATATATATATTATGGTTGTAGTGAAACCATATTATTGTTGAATATTATAAGATTATGGTTAAATAAATTAACAATTATAGTATGGTTAAAAAATATGATATGTCATATGAAATAGATAAGCCAGTTTTTTTACTTTTTAAATTACAAAATTATTTATTATTTCTTATTAATGATTTTATATAAAAAACAGAAGATTTTATTAATACATAGATAAACAAATTTAATTAGACTTTGCCCATCGATTTAACGGAATTCGCACATGACCCATACCATCGCAGTTCATGGATTTACCAGTAAAGAATTGTTCTTGAAGACATCAATTCCGGGGGATTTCTTTTCCAATTCAGCCAACACCTTTTTCATGTAGTCTTTCAAGTACAAAGTAAAGTCTTTCTTGTCGCCGAAAGCATTCTTTTAAACTGTGATTGAAAACAACATCAACGCCGGTCTCAGGTATAGAAATCTTCACTTTTAATGTCACCTGTTAAATTACATCACCGACCAATTTTGTTTTGTATCTGCGAATATTTCATCATAAGTAATAATATCCCTTATGATTTTCATGATTTCCAGGTCTAAAAATTAAAAATAAATTACAGTCTCACACCGAGAGGAATCGAATTGCGGTTATCCAGAGAAGATGGTTGCCACGCGCTCAATTCAACAGCGAAAAAGAAATATTAAATATTTAATTTTAAATGGATTCCCGAAACAATTGTTTATACATTTTTTATTATTTTTTTAAAGCACAAACCAATAAACTCCAATGATATAAACAAACAAATAACTTTTATTTTTAAAAATCTTTTGGTTACTATGAAAAAACTTTGGTTGTGGATTAAACATTAAATAGTTAAAACCAACCATGTTGAATTTTTTGTACGTAGTAACCATTTAATGATAAAATTTTAAACAAAACTTTTTTACCGGTACCAAAGTAATGTTACAAACAGCTAAAATGTGTTCATCGCAACCATATATTGTTTACAGAGAACATAATGTGGTTCCTGTGACCATACCATAACCATGGTTTTTCTTTGCGTGTAGCGAAGCGCATCGGATTAGCTAGTTATACATAAAAACCAAAACGCTCATAAAATATTACTAAACCGAGGTTAAATGTTGCTTTATTGTATTTTAATTTTCACTTCAAAAAGAACCGAAAACTAATTTCTAAAACACCAAAAATTTAATTTTTTATTTTTTTACTAAAAAAATTATTTTGTAGGCATTGCATATTGTTCGTCTTCACCGACACAATATTACTTATTTATTGTTTAATGGCTAATTGTTCAAATTACTGCCAATTAAAATTTTATTATTTGTTGCTCTACAAATACACAAATAATAAAAACAATTGTTGGTCTAACAAATTTATAAATACAAAAATTTTAAAACTAGCGTTTGCGAGCACAACAAGCATAATATTTAACCAACTACAAATTTCAGCTATTATATGTAGCTGTTATTGTTAATAAACTTTCTAGTTTAATATTTCGTTATTGTTGTTGCTTATTTGTGTAAACTGCATGCAATTTATTGTACAGCCACTTTGGTAATATGCGCATCACAATTATAAGTTCAACTTGATATTGTATTTTGTATTATTGGGTGTATATCTGTCCGTCTGTCAAATATAGGATATCTTTCCTCCTTAAATATATTTTCTTTTTAAGAGAAAGTAGAAAATACGAAATTTTACTGATTTAGTAATACAGAAAACTTGGCAGCACCTTTAATTGTTTTTAACGCAAAATTATAAACACTATCTACAGAATTCTACAATAATAAAATTGTATATAAAAACTACCTTACTACAACCGAAGTAATTACCCAGAGGAGGGTACTTCTATACAAAATAAATATATAAACCATATCTGCAGCACTATAAAAGTAAAAGTCTTAAGATACAAAAAAAAAAAATTATTGCCAGAACGCTAACGACGTCGCTTGCACTGCTACTCCTTAATAATTGTTTTCAACCTTGTCGCACAAGCAGACCTGAAATATTCCCAATTACTTTTGGGTCTGCACGTAAAGAAAACACATGGTTGAGGTAACCATAATGGTTCCAATCACACCATATTATTATAAACACTATTGTTATGTTAGAACCATATTATTGTCAAACCTGATAACTGATAAAAATATAAAGATATTAAAAAAAATTTGTTTTATTATTGTCAATTATAAACACTAACCATATAGTGCAATTTTAACTAACCATTTAAGCAATTGTGTGATTAAAAAATATGAAATGTCATATGGGATGGGCTCGTTTGTTTTAACATTTTTCATAATAAAATACACACTTATTTATTAACGGTATCATATAAAATATATGACGATTTCTATAATTCATAAAATAACAAAACATATATTCACTTTATATTATAAGTAATTATTAAAAATGTATGATATACATTATCACAAAGAAATTTTTTTTTTTTATTTTTTTTTTTTAATTTGTTAAAACACACAAACCAATAAAATCTAATTAGTAAAACCAATATATTAAAAATAATATAATATTTTGGAATGCTTAATAAATTTTGGTTGTAGTTTGAAAAATTAGCAAAAATTATATTTAAAACCAACCGTGTTGATATTTTTGCGTAGTAACCATTTTATGAAGAAATTTTAATCGCAACTGTATATTGTTGCGGAGAACATAATGTTGTTCTTGAGACCATGTCACAATCATATTATACTTACCGGAAGTTGTTTAAATCTTTTCCAAAGAGACTGTTCATAAGTTGTATTTCATAGCTGTAGGCAAAATTGCCATATAAAAAATTACCCAAAAGCAAATATAAAAAAAAAGAAGAAAATTTTTAGTAAAGAAATCTTTAGAATTGGATTTTATTTCATATCAAAAGTAACCCACACATTTTGGGTGCTTTTTGTAATTTTTTGTAGAATAATTCCTTTTAATATTTTGGGCGATTTTTACTAATGAAAACTTGCCCAACTGTTTAAAGTTCACCCATTTTTGAGTGATTTTATATTATGAAGAAAAAATGTTTCAATAGCAGTGTACAAACAAGTAAGAAAGCTATATTCTTTCATGCGAATCTTATATGCCCTTCATCATAGTAGTGCTGAATATTGTTTATTTTGAAAATTTTTTGTAAAAATTGTTTTATTATTTTTTCCAAATTTTTTTCTATTTTTTTTAAAAGTATTTTTAGATTTGAAATTTTTCAATTATTTTTAAATTTTATTTAAAAAAAATAATTTTTTTTGGAAAACTATTTGTAATATTTTTTGTAAAACTTTTTTAATCATATTTTTTTGTAATTTTTTTTAATTTGTTGTAATTTTTTTTATAATTTTTAGTAATTAATTTTTCTAAAAATTTTTAGTACAATTTTTTTAAATTTTATATCCAACATTTATTGTAAATTTTTTGTAAAAATTGTTTAAAATTTTTTTTTTTAAATCTTCTGTACCTCGTTTGGTGCCTTGGCAAATGACATTTCAACACGGCTGGTGGACAGAAGCACAGACGGACATCGCTCAATCAACTTTTCTATCTATAAGAGTCCAGAGTACATATACTTTATGGGGTCGAAAATGAATATTGTAGAAATTACACACGGATATATACCCACTTATATATACTCTTTCCATCTATGGTGAAGGGTATAATAATGGGAGTCCTCAAACAGCTTCTAATTATTTATTTCAACTCATATTAGCAAACTATTTGTACCTTTATAATTTTTTTTATTCAAATATATACCATTTTATATTAATTTTAATGATTAAAAAATCTCAATGCGTATATAATGTAATAACTTATTTGCGTACATTAGTAACAATATATTTAACATGGTATCAAAAAGTTTCCTAACAGACTTGTATCACAGTACCTCTTTTCTGTAACTAAATTTCCAAATTTTTTACATAAAAATTTAATAGTCTCCTAGTCATCCTAATGAAAAAGTTCGTTATAATCTCTAGCTCATCCTGTGTAAAAGAAACTAAATATATCATAATTTCAAGTGAGAAATTTCTCACATAGGTTACAGAGACGAGGCACAAATTGCAACCAGAAGTCGAAAGTTCAGAGCTTAATGTATTAATTATCAATGTTCTAACTAAAACTATTGACATTTGTTATATTTGTATTATTTAAAAGAAAACTTGGATGTTTTTTCACAATTTTTGGGCTAATTTCCCATTATTATTTTTTTTTTTTTTGGAAATTTTTTATTTTTAATTTAATTTTTTATTTCTTTAAATATAATTATTTATAGTTTGAAAAAGTTAAATTGCGAAAAAATAACATTGTTGAAAATCCACTTGTATCAATTGATAAAGTATTGTTACCGCCGCTACATATAAAACTAGGCATTGTGAAAAACTTTATTAAAGTACTTAATCCGGATGGAAATTCGTTTAACGAATTATGTCGTATTTTTCCAAGATTAAGTAGTATGAAAATAATAGAAGGTTTGTATTAATTTATCTTATACTAATATGTTGAAAATTTGAATTCATATTTCGTTTTTTACAGGGAATACTTAATGAATATTCGTTGCTTGATGAAGAATAAGTTATTTGAAGATGTCCTCAGTATGGATGATCTAGAGACTGGCGCTTTCATATAGAAAATATGCTTACCGCTTTTCATCGTATTAATGTTAAAATGTCTTTAAAGATTCATTTTTTGCATTTTCATATCAACAAGTTTGCTGAACAATCACCAGCTGAGTCTGACGAGCATGGAGAGCGTATTCATCAAGTGACGGCCAGACTTGTACACTGGTACAGTGGTAAAAAATTGGATTCGCTGTTAGATGACATTTGCTAGAACTTACAAGAAGAATTGATTGAAATAGAAGAATCATAAAGAAATGAGTAAACGATGTGACAATAAAGCACATTTGATAAAAAGCAAAATAATAAAAAAAAAACAATAAAAAAATTTCTCAAATTAATTACTTTGCGCAAACAAAAATGACGTAGTTTTTATAATTTTGTATTGATTTTACACGAAAAAAAAAAATAGATTTTTGGTGAAAAAAATGAGAATGTCATGTAGTCTTGTGTTTTTTCAACAGACTTTATTTGATTTAAATTTAAAAAAGTATAAAAATATCATTTTTTTGTACTTTAGCTTACAACTTTTAAATCGCGAATATCGCAAATACGAGCGCGAATTCAGCGTACTCGAATTAGCTTTACCAGTAGGGTGCTCAGCTTGTTAAAAAAAAAGTGTCAAATTCGAGCACAATGTTATCCTTTCCAGAAATTTGTAATCCAGATGATGCAAGAAAAAAAATTTCGAAATAAGTAACAAAACGGAATGCGCACACTACTTCAGGAAAAAATGCTGTCAAATAAACAAGTCTTGTAATTAAATCGCCTCACATTGGGTTGAAATTGCTAAAAACGGCTCTTAATTCAGGCGATAGAGATAGCACTTATTTTTTCGTTTCTCAGTATTAAGTGGGTCATTACTACTTAAAAAAATCAATTTTGAAAAAAAAAAATAAATTTTTTTAAACGCCAGGGGTATTCGTTTGTCAGCTCGTATGAATATTTAAATTGCTTTGGAAGCTCCATTTTTAAAGATAAATGAATGAAATTTTGGCAATTTGATTTTTTTTAGATTAATAACTCAACATACAATCGGTAAATGATTTCGTATAGCCCTCATACAAAATTGTCCCGGAAATAGGCCATACTAATATTTATTTATTAAAAAGTTTTTATTAATATAAATTTACATTTTACATATGTTTAATACTATTAGTCTTCATATCCGCTGTGGTAACACGCTAATTTTCTTTTTGTAATGTTTGCTCATATTACTAATAATCGGATCAGAGTTTTTGAAAATATTTTCATTGGACTTTTCACGACCGCATTTCCGTGAAAAATGTTCTCTGTATGATTTAAAGTCTTTATTACGACCTTTCTGTGCTTCCTCCGATAACTGGCCAATAGGTAACAGTGCATGAGTAATAATCTGCGGACCATGTATTAAAAATGTATGTGAAACTACATGTATATGTACACACTTGCATACATAAATGATTAATGCAGTGAGTGCGTTGCTAAGCATACACGAATTTTTCTTTGATGTTGAAATAGAAAACAATTTTTTTCCTTCTTATAGGAAAAAAACCGCAAAATGTTTTTATATGATTTGTAAGAGAACATATCACAGAAAATTTCAAAATTTTTTTTCTTACCCAAGCTTCCCCAAACCGGATTTGAATTTCTAGTTTTATGCTGGAAAATACAAAAATTTAATTAAAAGCAAAAATTTTTTTCAATTTTACCACTGTTTTCAAAAACATAAAAAAAATTCAACTTTGACAACGCACAACTCGAAAAGTAGATAACACAGGGAAATGAAAAAGATAATTAATGAAGCACAATTTTGTTTACTATAACCTGAAATAGATTACTTTTTAAAAATATAAATTTTCAATTTTCAATTAAGAGCCATTATTGGGAATTTCAACCTAGAATACTCTTTCATTTTATGAAATTCTCTTTGTTGCTTAATTTAATTTTAAACAAATTAATAAAATTTTTAAAAGTATGGTTACATTCTTGTAAGAATGACTATCTAAAAATGAGAGGATAAGAATAAGCGCCGTCAAATTAAAATTGATTCTTTTTCACGACCACTTTTTACCACGACATTACATATATGTCAACACCCGTTATGGCCGAGTTCTGTTTGTAAGTAAAAATTATAAGTTTTAATCCAACAATTTATTAAATTTTATAGATAGCAATTATCTAGCGATAAAGATGTACCAGAAAATTGCTACAGTGACAAGAAATGTGTTTAAAGTATTTTGAAAAAACTGATTTTTTTATACTGAACGAATATTGCTTCAGAGAACTTTCGGTTGTCGTAACTCTTCCAAAAATAAAGTCTTAATTAACATTATTAAATTGCATATTTTGCATTGTGAAATACCATATTACTTTTATGACCTTATTACTTTTATGCGTGTTTTATTTGAACGTAATTTTCTTCTATTTTAATTACAGAACTTATAAAAGTGTGCATATTTTGGGGATTTTTGAATTTGCATACAATTTTAACAAAAATTTTTATTAGTTTTTGTAGTTATTTCTGCCTAATAGAAATAATTTCATATGTATTGAAATAGCAATTAGTTAGTTTGTTTAATAAACTATTTAGTCAGTCGGATAGCTAATGGTCACATAAACCTGTAATATGTTCATTTATTTTTCACCAACTATTTTTGTAATAAAAAAGTTTATTAATTGAAATTCTACTGGTATAAAACTTAATTAGCCAAAAATAAAATTAGGTTGTTTCTATCACACTGAAGTTTTGATTTTAAATATAGGAAGCTATTGAAACTAACATTTTAATATAAAGGGTGTTTTTTATAGAGGTATCGAACTTTAAGTTCCAATAAAACAACGATGGATTATTCGATTGACATGAATTTTATTTATCCGAAAGATAATCTTGTGGCATTACATTTTAAATATGATTTCTGGCATATGACCGCCACGGGTGGCGCGGATGTAGACCAATCTGAACGTCCAATTTTCGATGACTTTTTCCAACATTTGTGGCCGAATATCGGCAATAACACGGCGAATGTTGTCTTCCAAATGGTCAAGCGTTTGTGGCTTATCCGCATAGACCACTGACTTTACATAGCCTCACAGGAAGTAGCCTGGCGGTGTTAAATAACAAAATCTTGGAGGCCAATTCACAGGTCCAAAACGTGAAATTAGGCGGTCACCAAACGTGTCGTTCAATAAATCTATTGTGGCACGAGCTGTGTGACATGTTGCGCCGTCTTGTTGAAACCACATCTCCAGGACATAATGGTTATTCAATTCAGGAATGGAAAAGTTAGTAATCGTGGCTCTATACCGATCACCATTGACTGTAACGTTCTGGCCACCATCGTTTTTGAAAGACTATAAAGCGTCAGTTTTGTTTGTTGACATAGCCATTCAACCGGAAGTGAGCTTCATCGCTAAACAAAATTCGCTTATAAAAATCTTGTGGAAACTGGGCAAGGAATGATACCGAAAAAGGCAATTTGTTTGTTGGACATTTGAAGAAGGTTTTCACCCCAAATGTATGTACTGATATAGCTGAGTTGCCATCAGTAGAGACTAGTGCCGTAGTACCCCTAAGATTTGAATTTAGCGATATTGAAAGGGCAATAGCGGATTTAAACACCAAAAAAGCCCCTGGCATTGATAAAACAAGTAACAGGATGTTAGTTGAGTTGCCCCGTATAGGTCGCAGAATTATTCTGTTTGTTTTTAATGCCATCTTACGTCTTGAGTACTTTCCCACAGAGTGGAAGGTCTCTTTGATAACTATGATTCCTAAACCAGGAAAAGACCACACAAAAGTAGAATCATACAGACCTATAAGCCTTTTATCAAACGTGTCAAAGTTATTTGAGAGAATATTAATAACTAAGCTGAATCCAATACTTAGCGCGAAAGGATGCATTCCGAACCATCAATTCGGCTTCAGAAAACAACATAGTACGATCCAACAAACACACAGATTAGTAAATGTAATTAAAACGACCTTTGAAGAAAAAAATACTGTTCTGCGCTCTTTATCGACGTTTCTCAAGCATTCGATAAGGTTTGGCACGAAGGCCTAATATTTAAGCTAAAGTTGAACTTGCCCGAAAACTTGTATAAGCTTTTAAAAGATTATTTAACGAATCGCAAGTTTTTACTAAAAGAAGGTGACTTTTTAAGCTTGCCACAGCTCATTGAAGCCGGAGTCCCCCAAGGTAGTATTTTGGGACCAATTTTATATTTACTGTACACATCGGATATGCCAATTAGCACCCTAGTCCACACATCAACTTTTGCAGATGACACAACTTTCTTAAGTATTCATGAAAGTGCCCAAGAAGCATCACAAATTTTACAAGACCACATACTCAATTTGGAAAAATGGCTAGAAAAATGGAGAATAAAAGTGAATGAGCAAAAATGTACTCATATAACTTTCACACTGCGTAGGGACTCATGTCCTCCTATTCGCATAAATAACCAAATGATACCACAGCTTTCAGACGTTAAATACCTGGGTATACATCTTGACCGTCGCCTTACTTGGAAAAGCCACATTGACTTCAAGTTAACACAAATGAAACTAAAAGCAGTACAACTAAATTGGCTTATTGGCAGAAACTCTACCCTGAGCTTAGATTGTAAACTTCTACTGTACAAGTCGGTCCTCAAACCAATTTGGTGCTATGGGATTCAGTTATGGGGCACTGCCTCAGCTAGCAATGTAGAAAAAATTCAAAGGCGCCAAAATAAGATTTTACGTATTATTACATCTGCTCCCTGGTATATAAAAAATTCAAACATCCACAAAGACCTAAACATGCTATCAGTTAAAGCAGAAATAGCGAAACATGCTGAAACATGCGAAACATATCTAAAGAGGCTTGAATCTCATCCAAACCCTTTGGCGCGTAACATGCTGAATGAACCTGGTTACATTCGACTAAAAAGAAGAGACACTGCTTTTCTTGGCCGTACATTAGAGGGATGACCCGCAAATGATTTCAAAATCCGTGAAACAAACATTATTTTTGTCTAGCACTGGCTGGACTTAAAAAGAATATTTCATTTTAGACTTAAGATACGAGTAATTATTGTTAGTTCAAAAATATTGAAGATACAATAAATAAATTATGAAAAAAAAAAAAAAATAAAAATCGGGAACAACGGTAATCTCGTTTTGGGCCCAAAATTGCATTATTTGCAAGCATTGTTCAGGCGTGAGTCTATTCATGATGAATTGCCAAACCAAACTGAGAATAAATCACTTGACAGCTGTTAATTCGGTCACCACCTTGAAAAGTAATGCCAACATAAATTTCTATACCTCTATAAAAAACACCCTTTACTTACAAAAACACATTAAAGATTTTTTAATATAGGTTATATACGTTTAACTTAAATTTAACACTTAAAAATGTTATTATGAAAAAAACTACATTTGCTCGTATGTATGTATGTTTTCTAAGTTCTTATAGTTATACGAGTATGTAAGAGCCGTGTTTACAATCTCTATTAGTTAAGACGTGCGTCTTAGGTTTTTAACTTAACGCTAACATTTTCATAAGATAAAATACAATAAAGTAATAAATGAATATATTAAATTATATCAATTCGTGTCACTATAGAAACACTCTATAATTTTTGGTTATATTGAAGTGAAAACTTTTTTTGGCACGTTGAGCACTTTTTGGTTGAAGAAAATCCATTGAATTCGAGTCATCATCATCCAACGCTGGTTTATATGTATAGGTGTACATGATGCATATGTAGTAGAGATCTGCATGAGAACATTCGTTTCTTAACTCATATTAAATGCCGGGGCATATAGAATCCGTCATTATGCGTCGTCTTTTATAACGTACGTACAAGAAACTTGAAATAAGCGTTGTCAGTATCATTACGTCTTCGTCAACGCAAAGTACGAAAGTTGGGCAACTTCTAACTTTTGATGTACGTTGATCAGTTTGATAGCTAAAAATTAGTTTTTCTTTGTTGTCATTAAATTTTTGTGTTCAGTGGGAGCAAAAATAAAACAAAATACAATAAAATAAATAAATTAAATACATTAAAAAATAAATACATTAACAAATCTTTTCAAGTCTTCTCTTTCCTGATTTAATATCCATCAACAAAGTAATTGTGTCAACCTGTTTCGTCGGTACTTAAGTTACATATGAATTCTTCAAAGTATAAAGTATGACAGATTCTATTTGCCCCGGCCTCAATTCATGACACACCCATGCAAACTTTTGTAAAAATATGTTTCAGAGAGAATAGAACATAAGGCCATGCTTCACTATCATACTCAGTCGTACGATATGTAAAAAATTACATATGTGCTCAAAAAGTATGATTGTGTGGATTAAAAGTGTATTTGTGTGACAGACTTTTTGACATGAGATCTGTACGACTTTATAATCATTTAAAAAAAAATTCATAAATAGTATTTTTCCATGCGATCAGAGTTGTAAAATCTTAATTTGTATGATAGTGTCGCATCTATATCGCCATTTTGAAATGATTTTTTGAGTAGGACAGAATTCTGTTAGATTTTTTTGTGATTGAAACATACGATTGTGTAGGGTAGTGAATCCTGGTCTTTAGCCTGTTTTACAGAGACTCAAAACATTTTTCATTTCTTTTTTGTTTTTGCTGAAAATTGTTTAAAATATTTTGAAAAAAGTGAACCAGTGTATCGAAAAATCAAAAATGTTAATAAATAATAATTCGCTCATTTTAAAACATAATTTACAGATTAAGCCATCATTTTATATGTAGGTATTAACTGGACTTTTAAGACCATGTATAATTTTTACAAATCAAACAAACAATTGAAGTAATTAAAGCAATGCCAACCACTAAAAGAATTTGCAGGGGTGAGGCACCCAACTTTGTGACTACATAGCGCAAACCATGGCAAGTGGATAGTGCACACCGTCAAAACATAAGCTCAGACACTCCTCTGCTATGCTCGTGTAAAATTTTGGATGAATTCGCCTGGACCTTTACAAATGGCTGAGTTATTGTTGTTTTAATATTTTGATTCTGCCCCACTATGCAATGTAAAAGTTTAAGAGGGTTTTATTTTTTTTAGAAAAATATTATAGGATACATATTCCTAATACTTTTAACTCTAAGTCTGATCATTTCACAATGAACCAATTTTTATAAAAATTTGTATGTGATTTCGTGTAAAATTCTTGTATATAGTTCTTGATCTATGCCAAAGAGTTTTGAAACTTTATATGAAAAGAAGATATTTAAATATTAAAGGAATATTTAAATAAACACAAAATATTTAAAGAAACACAAATTGTAATTAGTTAAACAAATTTAAATTAGACATTTTAGTAAACATTTTTAGCCCCTAAATTCGTGCATAATTAAAAAAATTAAAAATACCTGTTTCTTGTGTAAAAATTTTTTCGTACAGTTTATTAAAGTCATAAACATCTACAATACTTTGGAAATTTACCTCAATGAATCCACCTTTTTCAAAAAATAATTTAAGAAGATTGACAAAGACATATTATACCTACATATGTATGTGTATATTTGAATGTGCCTTGCTAAATAATAGCTGGTATGTGGCAAGCAAAGCAGCTTATTGAAAATTCCAATCTCTAACCCTGCCAAAAAGAAAACGCTAATATGCTTTTGTTTCTCAAACCGCAACCTTACACTCAGTGTCGTTTTCTAGTGTTGTCTTCATTATTGAGAAAATTATAGGCATCATTATCTTCTTTATAAACGAGTACCCATAGACAAAAATTTCCTTTGTGGTGCTTTTGCACATCCGTACCGTAAACTATTGCAATGGTAGAGGTATAAACAGAGATTGAATATAAAATAAACTAAATACCATGCTGTTGCATGGTATAGTCGCAAAGGTTGTTTTTGAGTTCAAATTGATGTTGTTTCCTGCTTTATTTTACCCTCGATTTCCAAATTGTCGTTGATTTTTTATTTTTTATTTTGTTATTTTTATTTATTTTTTTTTTTGTTTATTCCACTTGGGTGTCAACATGTTTATAACACAAGGCCAAAAATGATTTTTTTTTATTGTGTTATCTACTATTTTTGTTTTTGTTCCTGTTCTATGTTGTGACAATTTTACCCAAAAACACTTGGAAGTTTATATCTCATGTGTAAAGTTTGTTTAGACAGCATCTTCTACAGTTCTTGCTGCCATTATTGATTTCATCAATTTTAACTTGTGTACCATTGTTTTGTCTGTTGCGTTAGTTCTTAATCGTTTGTTTGTAACCACTAACACTATTGTGTACGTTTTATTTTGATCGCATCGCTAAATTACAAGTTGTTTAATGTTTTGCTGTGTTCAGGTAAGAATAGTGATTGGGTAGTCTTCAGAAAAAAAGTCTTCAGACGCCATAAAAATTTATTATAAATTCAAAATCCGTCGTATTTAATTTAAATAATTTTTTTAACAAAGATTAAACTTTTAAAAAGTATTTAAAGAAAATACTGCTATAGTTAAAGTTAGATCTGGTAATAATTTTCCTATACTCTGGCCACAGTTTGGTTATAATCGAGAAATAGTCTAGTCAGAACGTAGTCACTCGAAATCTATTTATGATTCTGTCAAGGTCAGGCGATATTATAGGCATATTCTAGTCACATACTAGTTATGGCCTTATCAGAGTCTAAGCCTAGTCTGTCATAACGGATCTAGATTTGCCTTTGCCTAAAAGATTTAGGCATTTATAATTTACAGTATAGCTACAGTTAGTTCAAGGTTAGTCATAATATATTAATAGAGTAGCCTTCTTCTTCATAGTTATCTAGGTTTTATTTGTATTTATTAATTATTAAATATTACAATACGATTACAAATTCTGTATAAACTATATTTAACAAGCATAGTAACGATGATCTTAAATCGTTGTAGTGAAATACCCAGAGTCTTTGTTGCAAATCGAACGCATCAATCCCAGACTGATAGACTAGCGCACTGTGAAATAGCCTACGGGGACACTATAACTAAGTATATCTAAGTTATAATCAAGTCTCAGTGTAGTCATATACATAACATAGTCTAGTCTAAGTATAGCCATAGTCTAAGTATGGCCATAGTCTAGTTATAGGCTAGTTATAGTTTAGTTATAGTCTCTATTTAGAGATTAGTTACAGTCTAGTTATAGTCTAGTTATAGTCCAATCTTAGTCTAGTTATAGTTCAGCCTAGTTATAGTCTAGTCATTCCTTAGTCATAGTCTATTCCAAGACATAGTAAATAAAGTTATATCCATAGCCTAGTCATAGTCAAGTCATAGTCTAATCATTGTATACTCATGGTCTAATATTTTTTTATTATTAATGTAGGGGGATATCGACACAGACCACTTCCTTAATGGGTCCTTTTCGTTCCCCTTCCATCCTTAGTGACTATTTGTAATTTACGGCACCTTAATTTCATTAAGTCATATACTACTACCAGCCTACATCTTTGACTATAGTCATTTCAGTCTATCGACTGGTAACTGTCGGCCTTCTATCGCATCACGGAGTCTCTAATAATTGCTAACATTTGTCCAATGCTTATATTCCCCAAGGCATACATTTCAGAAGTTTATGCCAGTGGTCCTCAGTCTTATGCTAGGCAGTGCGCTTTGTGCGCTATCGTCTCAGCTTCTTCCAGAAACAGGATGCAAGTATCATCATCTTCGATTTTATCTATGTAGGCTAAATGTTACTTGAAGTTTACATGACCATGAAGGGACCCTTTTTGTACCTTTCGGTCCTGTCAACAAGTAGAAGTCTAATTCAGATTAGATAGCTCAACCATTGTAGAACCTTCGCTCACATTAGGTCTTTACCCAGTTATACTCTGGGTTCTGGTCCAGATCCTCTTTTTGCTAGTTGGTTCCATTCCCATATATGCCTATGTGCCCTTTAACCCTTATCAAAGTTACTCCATCTGTTATGTTTTAAAACACATTCCAGCACTAGATTAGGGTATATTTTCACTTGCAGTTTTATAATTGACTTGTTTTCAGTTACAATGAGAACTTTTCTTCCACGCACCCGATTTTCTAGCAGGTGATTTATAGCATGCACCAGCTCAAGCAATTCTGGCTGATAATAGAAGATATTCTCCCCCAAACACAGACTACAGGACAGGTTCAACTTAGCTGAGTATACAGCTGCTCCTACTCTACCGTCCATAATAGAGTAAATATGCTGCTATCATTATTTATACACTCCTTGTGTATTACGCCTAATGAGTTTCCGATACAGTCTTTCGATTATGTTTCTGCTACTCATGCGATCCATCGGCATTTAAGCTTCCCTAAACTCCTTACTAACTAGGTCCAGAATACTTATATGCCCAACGTTCGGCCCAGAGCTGTAGTATACCCATAGTCTATTAATAGTATATAGTCTAGTTATAGTATAGTCATACGGGTATGTTTTGTAATCCGAAACCGCGTAAAATTGAAATCGGATAAATTTTTAAAGAAAAATGTAACTTAGCTGCGCCACTTATTTTAAAATATTAGCAATCAAGGAAGTTGTGTTAATGGTCTTGAATCAAATGTATAAAAATTATTATCAAAATGTTGTAAGATTTAAAACTTATAACAATTTAAAATTTCATTCGGATTCAATATCACTCGGTTTCGGATTACAGAACATACTAGTCTTATTTTAGTGATTATCTACATATAGTGCAAACTAGACATAATCTTGTTACAGTAAAAGCATAAACTATTCATGGTAGAGAAATAGTATAGTCATAGTTTATTCATAGTCCTCATATAGTCATAGTCTGGTCATAGCCCAGTCGCACTCTAGTCATAGACTATTTATAGTCCAGTCCTAGTCTAGTCATAATATTCATAGCCTTGTCAAAGTTACATTAAGCCACAATAAAACGGAACAGAGTTGAACTACATTTTGTGGGAGATAATATTAACCTGGAGCGGACTACTACTGCTTCATGTTGCTTCTAAACGGGCTGAACTATAAAGAAACTCACACTTAATTCTAACCTAACAAAACCTAATGCCAAACTAGAGCTACACTAGAAGTAAACTAAAACTAAACTAGTAAGAAGAATATAGAATATAATTGTAGAACTTTATTTAGCTAATTCTTTTATAATCAAAGTAAAGCTCTTTAAAATTTTGTTATAATTAGTTTTTCAAAATCATCAACATTTACGTGCTACAAAATGTGCTCGTAAGTAGCTGCTAATGGTTTTTATCTAAAATTCATTCTTTGTTTTTAATCAGTAGATAACAAAAAAAAATAAGATATTATTTTTTGCCCAAATATCTGTGGCAATAAGGAAAAAGGGCTTAAGTCTGATTTTTAAGTTTTATAAGAGAGCAATTTTAAACTTTAAAATTAATATCAATAATTTTTGCAAAAAAACCGACTTCAAAACAGATAGAAGGGCAGCAATTATAAACTAAAAATGTAAGAAGTAATCTTTAAGAATAAGATTTAAACCAAATAATAGATGCGCCAAAATTAGCGGAAAAAAGTAAAGACTATGTGAATGTCAAGCATTACTGTTCAAAATTTAAGCTATTTTCACCAGCATCCGTCTTTTATGGGGACACCATTCAAGCCTCTGTCTATAACGGTTTCAAAGATAGGGTCACATAGATCAAATAATATCAACTATTGGGACACCCTTTCATTTACAATTAAAGACTTGCTGTTATACAGCAATTGGCCACAAAGATTCTTTGTAAATTTCAATTATCTGTATATAACTGTTAAAAAGTTTAACCATATATATCAAATTATATGAATTATAGGGACACCCTTTACATTATAATTCCAAATATTTATACTTGATATCATACCAGAGAAAGTAGTAGATATTCTGCCTCATTTTCAAGTGTTTGTGTTTAACGGTTCAAAAGATAGGGCCATATAGATCAAATTACATAATTTATGGGGACACCCTTTAGTTTATAAATTCAAATTGTATACTTGCTATAGTGGACTGTGCAATACAGGTTCCTTGTAAATTTCAGCTGTCTGTCTATAACAGTTCAAAAGTTTGGTCACATACATAAAATTACATTAACTATTGGGACACCCTTTTATTTCCAAATTCAAATTTTATACTTTTTGTTATAGCGGACTTAGCAATACAGGTTCTTTGTAAATTTCAGCGGTCTGTGTACAACTGTTCAAAAGTATGGCCATATACATCAAATTAAATGAACTATTGGAGCACCCTTTAAAATTTTGAATATTTATACATTTTATTATAACGGTCAGAGTAATCGATATTCTGTCAAATTTTCAAGGTTTTGCCTATAACGGCTCAAATAGGTCAAATTACGTCACCTATGGGGACACCCTTTAAATTTTAAATTTATTTTTTTATAAATTTCTGCTGTTGGGAGCTGTAGCGACACGCCATTTTTTTTAAATTTTAATTTGGTGCCCTTTACGGTTCTTAATACACGAAAAAAACATGTATTTTGTATGGGGACACCCTTTAATTTTTAATATAATTAACTGATTTTAAAATGGGACCAACCTGAAAGCATAACCTTTCAAATAAAGAAAATAATTTTAAAATCGGTTCAGAAATGGCTGAGTTCTGCGGTTACATACATAAAAAAAGCAACATTCAGACGAATAGATAACCTCCTTTTTTGAAGTCGGTTAAAAATAGCTTGTCTTTAAACTTTACATATGGAGTTTTGGAAACACATCTACCAAAAGTACATAGACGTTGCAATTAATAAGTTTTTATGATTTGGTAAAAGAGATTGCAGCTTCTTGAGCTTTCTTACAATTGCGATTAGGCATTAAAAAAAGATAAGCAAAAAGTTATTGGATATAACTTCCTGAAAAATTGTACAAAATAATTGAATCTTTGCACATGGGTACTTTGGAGTACGGATGGATATGACAAAGGTGCCAGTAACTTAAATTTTACTTAAGTCGACTTAAGCACTTATTCCTTATTGCCACAGATATATGTATGTAGATTTGTCCAATTTATTTCACAATAATCTCTTGTTTGTTTTTGTTTTATGAAAAAGATTGGTTCATTTAATTCGCATTCATTTGCCAAAAGCAAAAATGTCGCCACGATAAAATATATGAAAATAAAATGTTCGTAATGTAGTGGAAGTAAAATGTGAACAAGCACACACAACTACTTTCTCTTCTATTGGTATCCATAAAAAAGAAAATCATGAATAAAAGCTTCAACAGACTAACTAATACCACCACTATGCTACTGCTACGTTTCCAAAAATGCAATAATAAAAAAAAAACGAAGCGCTGAAAAACACTCATACAAGCAACCAACATAATCTCCATAATATAAACTATGACGATAAGTTTTAAAAACTGGAATGGAAAAATGTGAATGCTTTCGAAAATGTTGAGCAGTAAAAATTCAAACGAAAACAATATAAGGGCCAGTAAAAGTGAAAAACAAAAGTTGCAAACAAACAGACTGACAGATGCAAATACATATAATGGAATGCTGCAGCATTTTTACAGCAAAAACACATGATGGTAAATCATAAAATAAAATGTTTTCGCTGCAACTTCCTTAAATCTTTTTTCCTAGTTTAACTTAATTCTCTTTGTAAATATATTCGTATCCCTTCCCTTTCTAGCTATTGCTCTCCCACAATCCATTTTATTAAAAATGTCTAGTGACATAATTTTTTCCCTTCTATTTCGTTTTTTTTTAATTTCGCTTTATGAATGAGTAATTTTATAATCGTATTAAGAGACAGTTACTTGCAAAAGTGCGGAGATTGGAAAGTGTTATTAAGCTGAAATTTGTGATGGATAGACTTGAGGAAGAGTGCTTTAAATTTGTGTTTATACCACTTTAGTTTTTACTTTACCATACGTAGTATAAGGTAAAGTATAGTAATGATGAAAAAATCGGGATTTCAATGGATTTATACGTTTTGACATATTCTGAATACATTTTGGCTATTTTCGCGATGATGTCTGTGGGTGGGGGCGTGTGTATGCCACTATTTTTGTGCTTTGTACACGTCATACCGTTTGACATATCAAAATGAAATTTAGGAGATGCCTTTGGAATATGGAGATTAAGAGCTGTATAGTTTTAGGGCATAATTGGAAGGGAGCAAGGGGTACCCCCAAATTTTGTGAACACTCTACAAGTCATATCGTATTAAAACGAAATTTAGTATGTGCCTTTGATTTATGGAGATGAAGAGTTGTGTAAGTTTTGGGCATTATCGGGAAGGAGCAAGGGGTAGTTTACTTAACACCCCAAACCGGATATAATTAATTTTTCGATTCGAATATACTTTGAACTTATATTCTTTATGTAATATATGCATGAAAATATTTGTTTCCATTTGGTATGATAAAGTTGAGTCTAGGCCACTCAAGATTTTTCTGTATCAGTTGTGTTAACAAAATCAAGTTGCACTTTGTTTTACATTTTTTTTATAAAACTTTTTAGACTGCCCTCGAAACAGAATCACTCAAGCCCAGATACACTACCACTTTAATAAGGATATGATTATGCAGCAGCTCTTAAATTATTTTTATTCGAAGCTGCCATTGGTTACGATGACGATGTTGATTACTTTTCTAGTCTGTTAGCAATAAACATGCATTACTGCTGTAGAAAACTGCATTCGTTTAAAAAATTATATAATTTATTTATACGCTTTCATGAATACAGCACAATCAAAAACTCTTCTAAGAAAGACTTAAGAAGATGAACTATTTCTTTGTCTTAGATTTAGCTTCGTCAGTTGTTTCAATTCATTCAACTGAAAATAAATTTAGTGTTTATTGCCTTTAATTTGTCTTGATCTATACAAACAATGAATGCAGTTAAAAAAGTTGAATAAAATATTTAATAAAAAAGTTATAATTTATTTACAGTGAAGTTTGGTTTTGTTTAAATTTGATTTTAAAAATAACTAGAACGAAGCGATCAGGAAAATCAAATAAAATAAAATTAGTAATACATTTATTTTAATATTATATATTTGAATTATTTTAATTATAAACTTGCTGTGCCCGCCACGTCGCACAGTGTCGTGACTTCATATAACGCGTGGCCATTAATAGAAAAAGTTACTGTAAAGAGCTGAAATTTGGCACATATATTTAGGTTGGCGAAACGTAACAAAATTTAAAATTTAAAAAAAATTCGAAGCAAGGATTCGTGTCCTTCCCATATATCCTGAAATTTATAAGTGTCATAAAAGTTAGAAAAATTGCTAACTGTATGAAAATTTTTTTTATAGTAATTGGATGTGATATTTTTAATTATTTGACCAAATTTGATTCAATTCTGATAAGGCCCACGGTAGGCTAATAAATATATTTTTACAAAAAATTAAAAAAAAAAATTATAAGTTAAATAAAATTTTGTTATTTAATTTCGAATACAAGACACTTATATTTTTTCAATTAATCAGGTATGTGATGAAAAACGATCGATTTTAAAACGATCGTTTTCAAAGGGTGTGATGAATTTTCATCGAATTTGAGCATTGTTTTTGAGCCAATCTATTAACATTTGGGTTTGAAAAGTATACCAGAAAATAAAAATAAAACAATAATAAGGAATTTAGACAAAAATATTAAAAACATGAAAAATACATGTAAAAACTAATTTTTATACAAAACGACAAAATCGTTTTAAAATCGATTCGTTTTCAAAATCGGTTTCCATCACATACCTGAATGAATGGACCCTCACCTTCAATATATTCTTAAACTTAAGTATATATGTACATATTTTTTGCCTATTTTTCGGGTCCATCGAAGCTGACTATTTTTTTTTAAGTACATATTTTGGCTAAAAACTTCACAATTTTTTTTTACAGTGTTGTTATAAATATTTGAATTTTAAGATTTTTACATTATTTCTGCTACATTTCTGAATAAAACAAATATAATTGCATGCATTTTTATTGAAAATTGAATTCTTGATATTTATTTTTCCAAACTCATTTTTTGTTACTTAAAAATTGTGAAAAAATTATCAAAATAATTCGACTTTAAAGCCGTGTAACTTTTTATAGGTATAAAGCACATGAAAAACCTAACCACCTATGGAATCGTGGAAATCACAGCTTTTATCCCATATATATTTTATTGATATGGTTTTTTTCCACTAGACAGTTTACTTTGCTACACTAAAAAGATAACAATAATTTAAATTGGCGCACTTAAGCGCAGCTAAATTTTTATTTTTATAAATTAACATACTTTTTGTTATAAAATGCAGGAAAATATATCCCGGAAAAACTTAAATTTTTTTTTTACACTATTATATGATTGCTTATCACAACAAGTTTTGTTTTGTTTTATTAATATCATTCTTATAATGATGGATACACTGTTATCGATATATGTAATTAAAAATACCGTTTATATTCTTAAAACATAATACAACAACTAATCTAGCACAAATTTGGTTTATTTGCCAACTAAATTCAATTATTTAACCCTACGAAGTACATGCTCATTTGTATTCCTTTTTCATACAAAATTGTAGTTATTTCAAATCACAATTTGGAAGAGCCATATCTTTAGAAAAAAATATTATTTTAATCTAATTTTTATGCTTATTAGTAAAAGTGTCTTTTATTAAATGCCATTAGCCATTTTTTTTAATTTCCATAATTGGATTTTTCTATTTATGGCCACACTCACAACGTCGTAGGCGTCCTGACAATATTTTGCTCGATTTTGCATTGAATGTATTCCACACCAATTGTAAGACCCTTACTTTTCATTTATAGTTTATTTAATTACTTTATATAAAGGTACCCATCCCTGGATAAAATTCTATAAATTCTAAAATTTTAAAAATTATTTTAAAGCTCTGTGAAAAGTGTTTAAAATATTTTAATAACATTGTAATTCCATAAAGTAAAAATACACACCAAATAAAAATTTTATTCAATTGGCTATTTGGCAGTAAGTAATTAATATTTTGTCATTATTTTAAAACAGCGCCATCTGTTGTGCAATCAAAGTTTAAAAAACTTTTAAAAAACTACAAACAGTCAAAAATCAAAAACACACACGTTTATAGGTAAACGATTATTTTGAAGCCCGCAAAGCTACATGGCTACACGACCACCGTTGTGGCTGTAGTCAACTTATGCTAATTTCTATTTTTGTATGCGACAATTTTATTTTATTCAACAAAAGAAAATGTCTTAAAATTATAAATTACAAATTCATATACCCACAAAAATGTTTGTAGTAAATATATATTATATGAATTTTTTTGAACTATTTTTAAATAAATAAATTAATTATTTAGGCTTAAGATCTTAATAAGGAAAAATTAGACGCCAGCAGAGTGGAATGCATTTTCTAGACAGCTACGTCTAGAAAAAGTTATTTAATTTTATAATAGCAAAATAAGTATTCCTACAACAATGTCAGAGTTTATCATGTGGCTGTCATCCTCAATATCATTAAGTAGCTGACTACACGGCGAAAATTGTAGCCAACGGAATTTGTTTTCTTTTTGAAAATTATAATTATTATTAGTCGAACTGTTTAATGTATTACATACAATGACATTTATAATCAAGCTTAAGTTCGTTTTTATTCTCTCTAAGAAAGAGTTAATTAAATTACAAATTAGGTGATAATATTAAAGAAAAATTGGGAAAATTTAATTTTTAGATACCAGCACGAGTGGAATGCACATTTTCTAGACAGCCACGTCCGTCATCAGCACTACTTGTATCTAATCTACTTAGGGTAGTGTTTTAGTTGTAATCATCATCTATTTAACCAACCAAACCCAGATAAAGGAATACGAGAAAACTTGTATTCAATTATCAATCGTCAATTGGTGAGAACGAAGTCTACCACTACCTTAAGCTTCCCTCTTGTTGAATATTTTTACTTTTAATATTTACCACCTATATTTTGTTGTTCCTTCAGCGAACCTTCGGTTAGCAATGAAGTTACTTTTTGTTTATTTGTTTTACTTCCAACATTCGTTTTTAGTTAACACTAATCTAGTATCAAACCAAGCTTTGTTGAGTAAACAAGATTGCGCTGTGCTTTGCAATTTAGCTGCATCGCTGCTGTCTTCTATTTCTTTAAAGCATGAATAATAAGTTTTTTCTCATACGTCTTATTTAAATTTATGTAAAGAGTCAACAACATGAATAATGCTGTACATGGCTGTGTAAATAAAATCACCGTGGTGAAGGGTATAGAAGATTCGGCGCAGCCTAATATAGTAATCTTACTTGTTTTCTGTTATATTGTCTATTCTACTGGTTTTGTCTGTAAGCAAAATATTTGGAAATTGCATCCTTCAAGCCTGAAGGTTTATAATTTTTAATTGTATTGTATATACGTCGTTTATCAGTCAATTTCATTTTGGTTATTTTTTTAGGCATTCTAACGTGACTTTGTTTATAAAATATTACAACAACAAAATTGATATTGATAAAAAGTTTTAAAACTACAAAGCTCACTGTTAGAATTGTGCAAATGTACGATGAACCGCAATGAAAAAAAAAATAAATAAAGAAACTTGTATAAATTTAAAATCCCTTTTGTATCAATGCCGTGTGAAGATAAAAACTCTATCTTTAGATGTGTGGTGCTACAACTATTTGTTTAACAGCGAATGTCTATGGAAAAAGAACAATTGAAGTATAAAAGTCACACAAAAAAATATATATTTATGTACACTTAAAATATTATGTAAGTTAAAATAACTGAAAATGCAATTTAAAATAAAAACCGGTCTACTCATTATCCATTGAAATCAAATGAAATTTTAAATACTCAAAAATTAACTGATAAAATCCGTAAAAACAAATGTTTTTTTCTTTTATTTTAACAACATAAAAATTAATTGATTTGGTTTTTTAACTGTAATAAAATTAAACTAAAAATTTAGTAAAAATAAAAGAGTCTTCCATTGTTTCTGTTTTTTTTAACTTAAAAAAAATAAACTACAAATGATATATCCTTTATTTTTACAGTTTTTTATTTTACATAAAAATATGTAAATTAATACAAATTTCTTAATCTTAGGAATATAATTTTTTAACAAAGATACAATAAATATAATGTAATTATATACATATGTATATATATTTAAAGTAAAATATATTTTACCAGCATTCATCATCAACTAAGGAACCAAAAACCACAATCAAAGGTTAACTAAAAAGAAGAAATTATAAAAAAATATATAACAAATAATCCAAAAATTGATGAATTGTAAACCACTAACCTTTCTCTTGAAGTACCGAACCGAATTGTAAGGATTTTTAAGAGGTTTTTAAAATACATATACCTAAAGGGAATAATTTAGAAGGTATAATTAAAAATACAATGCAGTTTCAAAACATCCTAGCTATTACTGAAAAAAGGTATGCATAAAGAGTCATCTTAACAATGTTTTGCAACTAGTAAAGAAGAGTCCGAAGTTCTGCTGCTGGGAACGAAAAAATTACATGACATTATTTTAAGTATATCTTTTAATACTATAACCTCTAATACACAACTATTCCAAAAAGCATAAGAATCTAGTCGAAAATTGTTGCACTTGACCTGTCGCTGATATTCATGCAAGTGTTTTTGATGAATCATGTGGAAAATAATCAGAAGAACGTCAGATTGGAAACGTTCCAAATTCTGTGACCGACATTATAAAGGAATATGTTTACGATAATGACAGAAGAAAAAAATTTAATGTTAAAGGTATTCTAAGAGAAAAACTCTCTAGTTTTGTGGGTAATATACACAGTGCAACACGGAAAAAAATAACCATATACGAAACCACTACGTGATAAAAGACCAAAACAAACCCTTTTCTCCCAGTTTTGCCCAAAGTCCTCCAGGTTTTTTTATGGGCCCTCAAAGATGTGGGGCCTCGATGTCATTTTTGCAAAAAAATGATCATTTACTCAAGCTTATATTTTGCCAACCCTTTTGGAATTTTGATATACTCTCTGAGGCGAAGTTGTAGCTCTTGTCATAAAGAACAAAAATTGTGAACATATAAAATCAAAAAAACTTAATCTTCAAGGTCAAAATCGCGTGTTAAGAACTATTCCTAGGAAGTTCGTATGTTCTAGAAAGGTGTTTACTGAGATCTTAGGTTAATTTTTGTAGTTGATTGTTTCCTTGAATTTTGAACGGTTTGCTACCTATGGCCCTGAACAGGGGAAAAAAGGTAAAAAATTGAATTTTTTAAAGTTTTTTGCGATTTTGACCTTGAAGATGAAGTTTTTTTGATTTTATATGTTAACAATTTTTGTTCTTTATGACAAGAGCTACAACTTTGCCTCAGAGAGTATATCAAAATTCAAAACGGTTTGCAAAATATGAGCTTGAGGAAATGATAATTTTTTTTGCAAAAATGACATCGAGGCCCCACATTTTTGAGGGCCCATAAAAAAACTTGGAGGACTTTGGGCAAAACTGGGAGACAGGGTTTTTTTTTTTGGTCTTTAATGACATAGTGGTGTCCGTATATGGTTATTTTGCCATGACTTAAAAAATTACACAGTGTGATATTTAAAAACGACAGAAGTCATTTAAGAAGAGACAAAAAACTGCCACAGGGATTGCAGAGTCTCTGCTACCAACCATATTTTGGGTTTCAGACTTTGCAATTGACTTAACAATAGCAAATGGAAACTTTATACCAATATTATATCTGTGGTAATAAGGAATAAGTGCTTAAGTCGACTTAAGCAAAAATTTAGTTACTGGCACCTTTGAAATCTGCGTACTTCAAAGAACCCATGTGCAAATTTTCAATTATTTAGTAAAATTTTTCAGGAAGTTATAGCAAAATAACTTTCTGCTTATCTTTTTTCAATGTCGAATCGCATTTGGAAAAAATCTTAAGAAACTAGAAGCTATTTTTCGAAATCATAAAAACTTCTTTCACAACTTATTAATTGCAACGCCTGCGTACTTTTGGAAGATATAAGATATTTTTGTAAATCATACGTTTGACTCCCATAGGTAAATTTTAAAGAAAAGTTATTTTTTTGAAAAATTTATTTTAAAGTTTAAAATTGCTCTCCTACAAAACTTAAAAATCGGACTTAAGCACTTTTTCCTTATTGCCACAGATATATTGAAATTGAAAAAAAAAAATATTTTTACGTTCCACCCTAATGTGTATATGTTACTATTTGTTTTTCATAAAGCAACTTTAAATATATGGACCCAAGCAATGATGCAAAAACAAGAGTTCAAACAGTTGCCAAGAATGATAAAAACAAAATTATACGTAGCTTTCCCACCATAAGGGTTGCTAAGCCTCAATCAAATTGGCAACCCACAACTTAAAATCACAATTGGACTGGAAGATTGGCTCAATTCTGTTTCTATTATTTTTGACATACATCGGTATCTAGTATCCTATTGTACTTGAATTACTTACCAGATAATATGGTACAGCGGTCGGGTGCACTAAATAATTATTTTACACAATTTAAATGTGTATGTATGTACTAAACGTGAGCATAAAACTTCTTGTTAGACTAACTTCATAATGTTCAATAATGAATTGGTCTCTGTTTTCTTGCACTTGATTTCATGTGTATACAAATATTGTTGTGCTCTTAAATAAAAACATACAATAGCATTTGCTCTTCTTCCAACCAATGCAATATTTGTTGTTGTTTGAAATAAAATTTCAGTAGTTAATATTTTGTTTCAATAGTGTCTCTTGATATGAAATACTGTTATAACAGACAACATGTATGTAAATGTATGATGTTAAAAGCAAGGGTTTGTACTTTGTATTTTAGTTATTTTATATTAATTTGCGCGTTGAGTGGTTGAAAATATAAAACTGTGGTAGATTGAATTTTTTTAACTTTTATTGATGAATAAAAAAATCTAATTTAATTTTTTCTCCCAATAATCAGAGTTTTTACTCTCAATAAAATTTAAGTAAAATGAACTAGTGAACAATATGAAATGCTCAGCATATTTATTGCACACTTGATAAAACTGTCCGGTCAAATCAGGTACAATGATTTTTGCACTGTTTGCTCTCTTGTTCTCTGTATTTACTGTTTAGTATTAATCCACTACACATACAATCAATATTTGTTTTTTAAAAACATGCAATACTGTGCACTTTTTAATATCTTGCGCTCACGTTTAGTATATACATATAAGATTTTTTCAAACAAATATTGTTATTTTGATTGTTTTTTTTCCAAAACTGTCAAATAGTTTTAACACACATACTTATAGCCCATTCAGGCTGCCACGAAATTAATAGCCCGTTCAGGCTGCCACGAAATTAAGTCACTTCGTGATTTCGGCTGAAATCAACTTGAAATTACGTAATTTCGCATACATTTTACCATTGCCCAAATTAACTCATTCTACTTAATTTCGTCGAAATTAACTTGAAATTACGATAGACAACGCTGGTTTTGTAGAAAAAGCTACTTTTTTTGCAACCATGACCAGATTTACAACCTTGAAAGTCCGTTTTGTTTGAAAAAAATTTAAAAGCCAAATGAAATAATGGAAATATATACATAATTGTACATTAATTTTGTTGTAGTGTTGTTTTTAATATTCATGTATATTTTAAATCAATACGAAAGTGTTGT